>WTXF01000519.1:0-16177 GCA_022496215.1 Russula brevipes | reverse complement strand
TGTGGCGAGGAAGGAGAGGGCTGCAAGCAGGGCTGGTTAAACCTGCGTTCAGCATCGCATGCTTGGTCTCTAACCCTGCCCGGGCAGGCTTGGTTTCGGGGAGCATCGACTAGTGGACTGGGTGCACACATGAGCTTGGTCGAGCCAGTGGGATGCTTTTTGGACTGTAAGGGTGTTGTATAGTGGAATTGCATACGCTGCAAGGCCATCGGAGAGGGAGATGAGACGCTACATGCCAAGAAGATGGATATAGACTTCCGGTATGGGTGACGCATCGGCTTTGTCGAGCTGGTCGATGCTATATCTTTGCTGAGTCCACTGCGTTCAGATGGTCGTGGTAGAGGGCCTCGATACAGTTTTTGGCGCGTATGTGGGTCTGTGGAGCGGGATGGTGTGGCGGGGCACAAACACGTGCCCGTAAGGACGAGTCGAGGTGCCGGTGAGCTGCCCAGCGTCGCACGACCCGGACCGATCATGCGCGTGGGTGATTGGGGGGGCGTCGTGGCGTCGTGCGCAATTGCAGTGTCACCGCGGTCGTAAGCATGCTGGATCGCGTCGGCGCAGGTTGTGAGCGAAGGCTGGCGAAGGGAGGGGCCGCCATTGCGTACCACGTACCTTGTGGTGTCGCATGACGATGGAGACGTGCACAAGCTGGCCTCCAGTGGCAGTGTAACACGGGTCACACCGTGGGTGAACAGCGCAGCGCTAGCCGCGCATGAACGAGAATGGTCGCGCGCACGGCGGCGCAGACCCCGATGACATTCGGCGGTCGAGCCAGACCCGTTGCTGGGGGAGACCGCTGTTGAGATCGCAGGTGTCGAGGAGGACACGGGTCCTCGCGCCAACGACAGCGAGTCTGGGGCTGAGCACCTTGCCACGCTCGCGACCACTCTCGTCTTTTCTGACACCCTTGAAGGCCCCCAGAGATTTGGGGCGCGCGATTCGAGTCCGAGGGCGAGGCGGTTGAGGCCGCGCAGCGGCGCATGGTCGAAGTGTGCAAGGCCAACAGGCGAAGTCTGGCGAGCACAAAGTGACCGATCGAGGCAGAGCGAGCTACCCTGGAGAGGGCCACCACCCGTGGTCTTGATGGGGGAGTCACCTTGGGAGGAGGCCGTCGCGTCGCCATGAGGGCCTGAGGCGAGAATCGAGGGCTGCTGAAGTGCCACAACCACGCACAGTTGAGGTCATGTGCAAGGCCAACTGGCCCGCACACAAGCGACCGACCGAAGCAGAGTGGGACACCCTGGAGAGGGTTGCCACTCATGATCTTGAGGTGAGCCTCCTTGCGAGGAGGCCATTGCGTCGCCAAAGGGGCCTGGGGCCAGAATCGAGGGCACATGTTTGAAGGGCCGCAACAGTTTGGGGCCTGAGTCTGACGGCAAGGCAGCTGAGGCGCCGCAACCGCGTACGGTCGAAACCATGTGCAAGGCCAACTTGCCCTACACAAAGGTGACCCACCAAAGCGGAGCGGGCTATGGAGAGGGGGTAACCCATGGTCTTGAGAGCCTCCTTGTGAGCATCACATCACCAAAGGGGCCTGGGGCAGGATTAAGGGCACGGGCGATGTCACCACTGCTGTGAAGATGGCCTATCCTCCCACACTTCCAGTCAGCTCCAGTCAAGGGTGCCCACTCACCTTTTCACCCACTGCTGCAAGCAATCGGGCGAATAGCCAATCTTTTCGAGCCCCAGAAAGGTACCAATGAGGGGAGCATCCATGCATCGTCGTGGCAGAGAGGACTGTTGACATGCAGCCCTGCACACACCCAGTGGGGTTGGGCAGGAGCTCGTAGCATGCGGCATTGAGGTGGGGTGCGTTGCAGAAGTTGAAGGTGTTCCCGGGGCAGGGGAGCATGTGGGACTTCGGAGGAACCGAGGACACCAGATGTGGATGCGATGCCAATAAGACTGCAAGGAGCGGGACAACAAGTGGGGGACAAAGACGAAGCAGGTGACATGCTGGCCAATGAATCAGCAACAGCCGCAACAAAATTGCGTATATATTCCCACGGGAGCCCTGCAAATGCAATTCAGGGGACAGTGAATCGGCAATGGCTGCAACGAAATTGCGTACAAGTTCCCACACAAGCCTCAGACAGAGAATCGGCAATGGCCCAATGAAATCGCGTACAAATTCCCATGGGTTCCCAGCTGACGAACCGGCTCAGATCATAAAGTAACCGGCAAGTGGTTCGGCAACAGCCACCACCAGCAACAAAATCATGTACATTCTCCCACGAATGGATTTCTGTGTTCGGAATTGATCAACTCAGCTTTAAAACCTCATTCTCTAAAGAGAACTCAGAACAGCCTCCAGCCACACCATCTCGCTACCGCGGCCCCTGCAGGCACGATCCTGCTCACTCAAAGTTCCACCTGAACCCCTGCCACATCACGCTGAGTCTGGTACTCTGAACAAAACAACCCTGTGTGCGCCCTCGGTTGTGACTTACACTTATTCTTCGTGCTTGCCTATGACCTAATCAATGCCTGAAACCCCGACCATGCCCAAACGCAAGCACATTGCGCACAATGGGCATGACTCACACAAGCTCCCAGGGCAGGAATCGCCATGCCATGACTACGCTGACTATCTGTGCGATCTGTGCTGAGAGTGTGTCAGCCTAATACTGCGCACAAACACAAGGGCATTGCACACAACGGTCACACCTCGCACAGAGCTCCCAGGGCGAGAACCACCATGCTGCAACCATGCCTATCTGCGTGATCCGCGCTGAGAGTGTGGCAGCCCGATACTGCACACAAATGCAAGGGCATTGCGCACAACGGTCACCCCTCCCCCGGAGCTCCCAGGGCAAGAACCGCCATGCCACGACCGTGCCTATCTGTGTGATCTGCGCTGAGGGTGCAGCAGCCTGATACTGCACACGAATGCAAGGGCATTGCGCACAATGGTCACCCCTCCCCCAGAGCTCCCAGGGCAAGAACTGCCATGCCGCGACCATGCCTATCTGCATGATCTGTGCTGAGGGTGTGGCAGCCCGATACTGTGCACGAACGCAAGGGCATCGCACACAATGGTCACCCCTCCCCCGGAGCTCCCAGGGCGAGAACCACCACACCGCAACCATGCCTATCTGCATGATCTGCGCTGAGGGTGCAGCAGCCCGATACCACGCACAAACACAAGGGCATCGCACACAATGGTCACCCCTCCCCCAGAGCTCCCAGGGCAAGAACCGCCACACTGCAACCATGCCTATCTGCGCGATCTGCGCTGAGAGTGCGTCGCCCATGCCAAGTGGCACTGCAAGGTCTGCGAGCGAGTTGACGAGGACAAGCAGGACATTCCTCATATCCTTTGTTAACAGACAAATAGATACATGTACCATGTAATTTAGGACTCTTTAAAAAAGAATCTGAGAGTAATGTAAGATACCGCAAGTAATGTAAGATACCATGGGTATATCACAACACCAGCATTATACCGCATATGTATGGGACAGTTTTATACCCGTACCCAGTAAGGGTATGGTGTTCACAGGTACAGGTACGGTTATGGAAAATTGTACCTGCAGTATACCCGTGAAGAACCCTAGGTGTATATATGACGATGCCTGCCTGCTGTGCAAACCCCCGACAGACATCCCCTCATGCTCACAAAAGCGTGGGGGGTGTATATACAACAATGCCCACCTGCTGTGCAAACCCCTGATGGACATCCCCTCACACTCGCAAAAGCGTGGGGGGTGTGTATATGACAATGCTGCCCACCATGCAACCCCCCAATGGACATCCCCTCGCGCTTGCAAAAGTGTGGGGGGTATATAAGGAGTGACAGGGGTTAGGGTCAACCCGCGGTATTTTGGTCACGGGTGGTCACGGGTCCGGGTCCGGGTTGGCAATTCTGATACCCGCACAAACCCCACCCTCACCCACAGGCTGCAGGTTTTTTAGTTCCAACCCTCTGCGGTATATTTTCATTCAACCCCCTAGACCGTCTCTCAAATATCAAACATATTCAATCATCAGTCCTCCTTGCTTCCGAATCCGCGCGTTCGGAGTGTGTTTAGTTGACCAGCAGGACATTTCCGAGGATGCCACACATGACTCAGTGCTACTCAACACGCTCAGAAGGCTTCCCCAACCAAACCCACCACGAGCAATGCAATGGCATGCAGGATGCAGAACAGGAGCTCCCTCAACTCACAGCCAAACTTCAGTCCCAGGAGCAACCGAGTTTATCCCAATTGTAAGTCCTCATTGTTTTTTGTAGTTTCGGCCACTCATTGTACTCATCCCCGGATTCAGAGTAAGCAAACAACCCTACAACATCCCATTCGGTCCCTCTCACAGTCACGGAGCAGCCACATCAAGACCCCGCTGATGACCTGGGCGGAGAGTGCATCGCCCACACCAAGCAACCAAACGCAAGCACATCGCAGCAGGCACGACGGACATGTGGAGCTCCCATGGAGGAGCCACAACGGCCTCGCCGATGACCTGCACGATCTGTGCGGAGTATGTTGCTTACGCCGAGCGACCAAACACGAGCCCGTTGCGGTGGGTATGACGAATGCATGGAGCCCTAAGGGAAGAACCACAACGACCTCGCCGATGACCTGTGCAATCTGCGCATCGTGCGTCGCCCACGCCGAGTGACCAGACAGGGGCACATCATGGCGGGCACAAAGAACACACAGAGCTCCCAGGGAGCAGCTGCCATGATGACATGGCGGTGACTGCGTGATCTCCGTGTCGTGCATCACCCGTGTTGAGCAACTAAACGCGGTACATCGCGGCAGGCACAAAGAACACACGGAACACCCAGGGGCAGCTGCCACGACAACATCGCGGTGACCTGCGCCTTGTGCATCACCCATGCTAAGCAACCAAACGCGAGCACATCATGGCGGGCATGAAGAACACGTGGAGCTCCCAGGGAGCAGCTACCACAACGACATCGCGGCAACCTGCGCCTCGTGTGTCACCCCCTCCGAACAACCGAACGTGACACATCGCAGCAGGCACGAAGAATGCGTGGAGCTCCCAAGGAGCAACTGCAACGACAACATCGCAGCGACCTGCGTGTCGTGTGTTGCCCATGCCAACCAAATGTGAGCACATCGCAGCGGGCACAGTGAATGCACAGAGCTTCCAGGGAGCAGCCGCAACCACGACACTGTGGCGACCTGCACGACCTGCACGTTGTGCGTCGCCCATGCCAAGCAACCAGCACATTGTACATCGGCCATGCCAACCAAACGCGAGCACATCGTGGCAGGCACAGTAAACACATGGAGCTTCCAGGGAGCAGCCGCAACCATGACACCGCAGTGACCTGTGCAACCTGCGTGTTCATGCATCACCCACGCTGAGCAACCTGCGCAACCTGCACATCGTGCATCACCCACGCTGGGCAACCAGCGTGTTGTGCATCACCCGCGCCGAGCAACCTGCAAGTCGTGCATTGCCCACACCGAGTGACCAGCACGTTGTGTGTTGCCCACACTGAGCGACCAGTGCGTCGTGCATTGCCCATGCCAAGCGACCAGCACGTCATGTCACTCGTGTGTCACCTGCGCTGAGCAACCAGCACATTGTGCGTCACCTGCGCTGAGCGACCAAACACAAGCACCTCATGCACAGCAGGCACGACGTGGGCACGGAGCTACTTCTATTATCATTGTATTGTAGTTTACTTTTCACTTGTAGCACTTTTTGTATGTACTATAGATAGTTAGAAACCCGCAGTGATAAAACTGTGGGTTATAAGAAAACCGTTAAATTATCGGGTTGACCCACACCTGTACCCGTATGGGTACGGTGTTGACGGGTGCAGGTACAGGTTCGAGAATTTGGACCCAAGGGTGACCCATGTCACTCCTTAGGTGTATATATGATGATGCCTGCCCGCCATGCAAACCCCCAATGGACACCCCCTTGCACTCGCAAAAGCATGGGGGGTGTGTATACAACGACACCGCCCACTGCAGGAGGGGCAGGATGAGGTGTGCAGCAGCTGCAGCTGCCTGCATGCCAGGACGACAAGCTGTAATTTTAATTTCTAGGTAAAAAATGTGCAACCTTACTGCCTTTTTCAGATAACCTTGCATCGGATTTTTTTTTTGATTGAAAACCTAAAACTTAAAACTGCTATATCTCACTCAAACCTTCATGGATGGCTGAGATATTTTGTGTGTGAGACCCAACATATATGAGCTTCATTTGTGCCAATTTTCAGGCCAGGAAAATAAGGTTTTAAAAGGTTAATTTTTGGGCTTCTAAAACCTTGAAACTGCTATATCTCACTCAAATATTTATGTATGGCTGAGATATTTTGTGTGTGAGACCTGATATATATAGGCTTCATTCATACCATTTTTGGAACCAGGAAATTTAGTGTTATAGTCTGCACCAAGTGACATTGACTTAATGTATGCAACCTCAAAAATTGACTTATTTAAACCTACTTTTCCTGGTCCCAAAATTGGCAGGAATGAAGCCTATATATATCAGGTCTCACTCACAAAATATCTCAGCCATACAGGAAGATTTGACTGAGATATAGCAGTTTCAAGGTTTTAGAAGCCCAATATTGACTTTTTTAAGCCTTATTTTCCTGGTCTCAAAATTGGCATGAATGAAGCTCATATACATCAGATCTCACACACAAATTGTCTCAGCAATCTGTCCAGACATGACTGAGATATAGCAGTTTCAATTTTCAGGTTTTCAATCAAAAAAAAATCCCATGCAAGGTTATCCAAGAGGTTATCTGAAAAAGGCAGTAAGTGTGAAATAAGTTAAGTCCAATTACTGTAATCAAATTTGTGTTTTCCCAATTAGTATTATCAATGTAATTTTAATACATCTTGCTTACTTGTCATGCTTGTAAAACTTGTGATACTTGTCAACTTGTGTGCAAGGGGGTTCCGGGATCGCAAAAAAAGACCAGGGGTCAGTTTTTTCGGAACCAGCTTGGGACCTCAGACTAACTAAGTACGTAATCAGGCACATTTCCATATCGGGTAAGATTAGATTAGATAAGATATATCCTTTACACATGGGTGCGATAATATACCCTTTCTGCTCTCTCTCTGTGTTGCTTTGCCATGCACCTTTGTAAAAATATACGCAAGTTCATAATGGGGGTCACACCCCCCATGCCATACTACAGTCGACTCTCATATAAGGCATGCCCCTGAAAAGGCATACTCTACGATAAGGCATAGTTTTTTGTGACTCCCGACTTCGTTCACAGGGAAATCGAGAGCAAAAGGCATAATTTCCTCAAAAGGCATAGGGCATAGCATGCTAGACTCAAAAGGGCATAGTTTATATACTAGAATTTACACATTTTATGGTACGTTGTTCAAATAAAAATTCTTCTGTCACTCGCAAATGGCCGCAAAGCCTCTGGAGGTCCTCAGAAAGGGATTGGAAAGTCTTCAGAAAGGCATCACACCCAAAAGAGACCATCTATTTGCTCAGCTTGTGGTCATGAATGACACTGCTCATCAAGTCTGTCAAGAGGACCCTGTTGCACATGCTGAAACAACAAGTGAATGCAGTGCTGGATCTGGATCATGATGTAGTACTGGTTGGGACTGGTGCACTTCAGAGCTGTAATTTGGATGGATATTGAGTCCCTGCTGAACCCAGCAGAGGAGATGGAACTCATTGATGAATCTACGGACAACGAAATCTTCAGGGCCATGATGGATGCGTTCAAAACCCGCGAGAACTGCGAAGCCACCGGTGACGATGACGACAATTCCGGCCTGGTTAAACCTTGTCCACTGCCGAGGCTCTCGCGTTGCTCAATAATTACATCAACACCCTCAACAGCCCCATTTCCCACAAACTTGAAGGAGTTCTTGCAAGTTTCAGTTGTCAAATATCCCTGGAACAGTCAAGGGCAATGAAGGACATGGTCATAACTAACTACTTTAATCATGTATAGACAGTATTATGAAGTGCTATTTTCGGGATTTTTTTGGACTGACTCAGGTAAGGCATACTCCCTCAGAAGGCATACCTCGGGCTGACTCCCGAGGGGTATGCCTTATATGAGAGTCGACTGTATTCTATGTTCTCACCCACTCCCGCATGAGCGCATCTATGTTAAGGTGCTTGTTAAGGTGGCCTAATCATGATACCAGACATGACCTTCCAGGCTACCGCCGCCGGGTCTTCTTCGTCGATGCACACACCTCGCAAGTCCAACTTCTTGGCCATGCGTCATCATACCCAGCACATTGAAGATGATACTAAGTAGAATTAGTCAGAACTTGCAAATGTAACAAGGCAGGACCACTTACCCAGACCATTTCACATCCAGCTCTCTGGCACTGGATTGAACCCGCATCCCTTGGTTGTGCAGCCTCTCCACACAAGCATAAGGACAACCCACTCAAGTCCCTGCGTTTCCACCTTCGCCTTACCCGCGTCGACTCAGAGTATGGAGCTGGAGCTGGGCCAGATGGCTCAGGCTGGGGGACGCGTGCCGACTCGGAATATGGAGCTGGGCCACTGGCAGATGGCCCAGGCTCAGTGAGAGACGTGTCGGATGGTGGAGGCGTCGACTTGGAGTATGGAGCTGGGCCAGATGGCTCAGGCTGGAGGACACGTGTCGTCTCGGAATATGGAGCTGGGCCACTGGCAGATGGCCCAGGCTCGGTGAGAGACGTGCCGGATGGCAGAGGCTTCGACTTGGAGTATGGAGCTGGGCCAGATGGCTCAGGCTTGGTGAGGGGCGCGCCAGATGGCTCAGGCTGGAGGAGACGCATCGTCTCAGAGGGAGGTAGGCCAGATGGCTCAGGCTTTGTAATGTGCAGAAACTCGGAGCCTGAGCCTGGGCCAGATGGCCCAGGCTTGGTGAGGGATATGTCGACTGACTTGGGCTCTCCTTGGTCTGATGTCGCACCCTCCTGATCCTCGTCGGCGTCGTCGCTGCAACTGCTGGTGTCTTCATTGGAGGCTTCTGATTCCAACACCTTCCCACTACAACATCTTTTATTAGTAGGACCCACGAACAGAATAATAATGGCATACCCTAACACAAGACGTGTGCGATGCGTCTCTGAGATCACAAGTGGTGCGCGTTGTGCCCTTCAATGCACTTTTGGCCGCTTAAGCCGATGTTCCCAGACTTGCTTCATTCTTTCCTTCTCAAATTTCGAGATCGACCATATAGATCTATGTTTTTCTAAGGGAACTGCGGGATGAACGTGAAGCATATGTTGTCGGAATGTGTAAGACCAGACGGCTGGACTTGACTTGGGGCAATATGGGCAGCGCATGGGGTGATTAGTACACGGTGATGCATCAGAACATTTGGACGCGATCATGATTGATAATTTCACCAGATTGGGGCATGAGCTTGTCTTCATATCGATAGCGAGATTACCAGCATGCCCTTTTGTCTTCTTAAGATTAATCTTGCATAAAGGCGCAGGACGGAGACACAGTCCACAGGGTTCGGAGCTGCGGTCGACCAAGGCATCATGAAGTATGTGGGCGCTGATATGCTCAATGACGTGTTGTCGAAGTGAGCTATCAAAATCAATGGTTGGTTGGCACTTAGTGTTGCCGAAACTCGGCTAGTTGGGGGCCGACTTGCCGAGCTGCGACTCTTACCGGAGCCGGTTGTGTCAACCGGCAAAACCGGCTGACGAGCCGGCTGGCCTGCCTCTTCACGCATTTCTGGCAAAGCAAAGGGTTTATTTTTATATTATTCAAACTTACTACTTCTATGTGTGCACTATGGTACAGGACTGTCATGTATCTACTCCCAGAGGGTACATAACTACATAATAACAAAGGGAGCTCCATGCGCGTCGTGCCTGCTGTGCTCGCGTTTGGTTGCTCGGCACAGGCAACGCACGACACCGGTCGCGCAGGACGCAGCGATGTCACCGTGGCGGCGCGGGTGACGCACGACTCACAGGTCGCAGCCATGTCGTCGTGGTGGCACGGGCGACGCACAACGCAGGCCGCGCAGGTCGCCGCGATGTCGTCCTGGCGGCGCGGGCGACGCACGACGCGCAGGTCGTGGTGATGCCACCGTGGCGGCGCGGGTGACACACAACTCGCAGGTGGCGGCCATGTCGTCTTGGTGGCGCGGGCGACGCACGACGCGCAGGCCGCGCAGGTCGTGGCCATGTCATCGTGGTGGCGCGGGCGACGCACGACGCGCAGGTCACGCAGGTCGTGGCGATTTCGTCCTGGCGGCGCGGGCAACGCACGACGCGCAGGTCGCGGCGATGTCACCGTGGCGGCGCGGGTGACACACGACTCGCAGGTCGCGGCCATGTCATCGTGGTGGCGCGGGCAACGCACGACGCGCAGGCCGCGCAGGTCGCGGCGATGTCGTCGTGGTGGCGCGGGCGACGCACGACGCACAGGTTGCGGCGATGTCGTCCTGGTGGCGCGGGCAACGCACGACGCGCAGGTCGCGGCGATGTCGCTGTGGCGGCGCGGGTGACGCACGACTCGCAGGTTGCGGCGATGTCGTCCTGGCGGCGCGGGCAACGCACGACGCGCAGGTTGCGGCGATGTCATCGTGGCGGCGCGGGTGACGCTGGTCGTGCAGGTCGCGGCGATGTCATCGTGGCGGCGCGGGTGACGCTGGTCGCGCAGGTCGCGGCGATGTCGTCGTGGTGGCGCGGGCGACGCATGACGCGCAGGTCGCGGCGATGTCGTCCTGGCGGCGCGGGCAATGCACGACGCGCAGGTCGCGGCAATATCGTGGTGGTGGCGCGGGCGACGAACGACGCGCAGATCACGGCGATGTTGTTGTGGTGGCGCGGGCGACGCACGACGCGCAGGTCGCGCAGGTCATGGTGACGTCGTCGTGGCTGCGTGGGCGATGCACGACGTGCAAGTCGCACAGGTCGCAGCGATGTGGTCGTGGCTGCGCGGGCGACGCACGACGCGCAGGTCGCGCAGGTCACGGCGACGTCATCGTGGCTGCGCGGGCGACGCACGACGCGCAGGTCGCCGCGATGTCGTCGTGGTGGCGCGGGCAACGCACGACGCACAGGTCACGGCGACGTCGTTGTGGCTGCGCGGGCGACGCACGACGCGCAAGTCGCGGCAAGGTGGTCGTGGTGGCGTGGGCGACGAACCACGCGCAGGTAGCGCAGGTCGCGGCGACGTCGTCGCGGTGGTGCGGGCGACGCACGACACGCAGGTCGCCCAGGACTTCTCCAAGAAGGTACGCCACTCCTGTGGCATTAGCAACGAGCGCATCTTGCCTTTCGGCGATGCTGGGTTATGCGAATGGGCGTTGGTATCTGGGACCTTGGTGGTGCGAGCAGACATGGTCCAGGGTACGTAAACTGGGAATACTGCCGGAAACGCGCCCCATGGGACGCCAGGCATGCCTGGGAGCTGCAAGAGCTGTGGGAGAGCGAGGTGCGACATGTTTGGAATGATGCCATCCTTTGATTGCACAAGTGCCAAAGTCCGTTGGATCTTGCGCATGAACGTCGCTGCCTGCTTCTCGTCAACACTGGTACCCATTTTCTCTTTTCCTGGCTCTGGTAACTGGAGGCCACTTGCGGGGATCGAAGGACTCGGAATGACAGGTCCATCTTTCGGTAGGGATGCGCGGGGAGCGAAAGCCAGATGGAAGAACCAGTGTTGGAGTAACGTGACTCGCACTCTGGTGCGTGAACGGCACCGGCACCGGTGGGGATAGGGTCCAGGTCCAGGTCTGGTGAAATCTTGCTGGACACGAGGTTGAAAGTCGCGCAATGTCGATGGGTCGACATTGAGCTGCCACTCCAGGTAGGAGCACATCTCTCATTCCATCTGGTTGATCTCCCGGAGTGTGAACATGCCCTGACTGACGATACACAAAGACTTGTTAGTATATGTATCATTGCCTGAGCCTTCAGATGCTGGAGGAGGTAGAGCGTGGCAAAGGCGACCGAGTTGTGGAGCCGCGTGCGGTGCAGGGCATAGGCGATGAAATGGTCCAACCGAGGGGTTGGAGTAGTTGAAGGCGGGGCGAGGGCAGACGTCTGGACATGCAAAGAGGTGGGAAACGAAGCGAGCACACAGCTTGGCTGTTGCCCCCTCCTTCAGATTCAGTGTGATTGGGCACCTTCGGTCCAGGGCCTGTGTGCGAGAAAGGGAGGGAGGAAGGGTCCTCGTCAGCAGGCGAGCGGCGAGCGGTGAGCAGCAGCGGTCGCTCACCTCAACTGAACGCGAGGTGGACCCCGTCTGGGCCATCCACGGGGCCGCGCGTGTCCCGGTCTTCTGCACGAGAAGGAGCGACTTGCCGATGGTCCTGTTGGTGACACTCCGGCGGCACTCGGGTCGTGCTTGTCGTCAGCGCGGTGGCTGCCATTGGCAAGGTGCTGCATGGCCGTGCTTGGTCCGTCGAGGGCGTTCCCGCTCCTGTTCTTGTTGACACCGAAGCATGCACATGCTGCACACGGCTGTCCCTGGACGTGTGAGCATCATCTGTGTCTGGGAGAAGGTGGGCGGCGGTCAGCATTGGGCACCGCTCACACAACGACCTCGCAGCCGCACTCACCTGATGGCCATGCGTCCTTTTTGGGCCTTCCGACGAGCCTCCCATTCTTGCCAGCATTGGGGCCATTCTTGGAGCCATTGAGGTGGTCTCGTGGCCATTTGTCGTTGTTGTTGTTGCTGTTGCTGCTGCTGCCGTTGCTGTTGCTGTTGCTGCTGCTGCCGTTGCTGTTGCTGCTGCTGCTGTTCTTGTTCTTGTTCTTGTTCTTGTTGGTGGTGGTGGGGACGAAGGTGGCGGGGATGAAGGTGGCGGGGATGAAGGCGGCGCGGCAGCGTCGTCTCGTGAAGTTCACGTGCTCGTTCGCGTCGTCTCGTTCGCACCCCTCGTTTGTGCCCTCCCATTTGCATTTGCATAGATTGTTTAGTTGTTGTATAATATTGTAAAAGTGGTGAATACAAGAGTTGAATTATTTTTATTTCTGAGCACACAATCTATCGACTTAGTCGACTTGAGTCAACGGTTGAGCCGGGAGTTGCAACTCGTATTAGCCAACCAAAAATTGACTCGGCTGCAACTTGGAACCGGCCCGGAGCCGGAACTGCGGCAACACTATTGGCACTTTGGACATGCTAGACCAACATTGTTGAAGTCGCCATCGCCAGTGTCAGTATCGACATGCCCGAGCACAAAACATGCTTTCCCTGGAAAAGGCAAATGTTATCACTTTGATGTCCCAATACTAGTAGATCAAAGACATACCATCCTGTTCTTGATAAGGAAAATAGTCAGACTTCTTGACATGTGGGATGGCTTTGCGATGGCCGCGGGCAACCCGATCTTGTAAACTAGCTGCGATTGCCATGAGTACTGATGACTCAAATAGAAAGAACGTGTCGCAGAGATTGTGGGAAGCGACGACAGGATTTATAGGCTGAACAAGCGCGCCCGGAACTTTTGCTGTCAGCGAGAACAAGTTGGATGTTCTCCAGTCGTTCGTACCATCAGGATCATCAGAGTAACTTGCCGGTACCAAGCGCAACGCTTGGTATGAGACTTGAGTGATCTTCTCTTGAAGGACTGACAGTGGGATTTCGTCGACAGGTTCACAGTCAAGAAAGAGTTCATTGACCTCTGCGATGCAGAGGAATAGTTTTTGCTCGCAAAATACGAGCGTTGCGATCGGCTGGAGAATACAAAGCAAGGGCCCGTCGGTGTTTGCGTTTCCCGAGTCAGAAATGCCGAGACCACCAGTATGCTTGAAACGGCTCTCTTGGGCAACACGTCGAAGTCTATCTGTTGAACTTGCCGATGTAACGTACCGGAATTGCTGAGCGATAGCGCGGGACTTGTTCACTGCAACTCCTCCTATTTTTACGGTGTCTGAGAACGAACTTTGGTTTTTACACCACTGAGCCTCAGCTGCAGCATCCTCGAGCTCCCGAATGCCGATGGTGGTGTCGCGTACGTTTGGGGTAAGTGATGACCCATCCACTTGGGATGGGGGAGTGTGTTCCTCCGTCACAGTGTCGTCGTCATCTGTGGTAGAAAAGGTGATGAGGGTCGATCCGTAAGGGGCAAGAATAGAGGCGTTTTGAGTCATGGAAATGCGAGAGAGGATGGGCGTGATCCACGGGTACTTATCTTCCATTAAGCGCCGCCCACGTTTCCATGTCGTTGCTAGTGTCAATCCGGAAGGATAAAGCCTCTCCGGATGCAAGTACGCTCTTGGTCCTGTATGGTCCGCAGAGGCAGGGAAGACCTCCATATTCTTGGAGACAGTCGGAAGGCGGAGTCGACGCGGGCTCTTGTCCCACTCTGGGTGCTTAGCTAGAATGTTAGAAACTTCTGTAGTTCCTGTAACACGAAGGGAAAGTTGTAGGATGTCGAGGTTTGCGTCGTTTCCTACCATGGTGCGGAGGATACCGAAAAGAGACTCGAGTCGATCAGTTCCGAGGAGGACAATGAAGAACGGATGCGTTGGATGGTCTATCTTCGCTTTTGCAACACAGAAGAAGACATTCTTCACCATAATACCGATGTCGACGAGGAGGGTGGTCGGAATGAAGAGGGTTTTTGCATCGCCATGAACGTAGAGAGCCAGGACAAGATGCATGGCCGCACTAAGATGTTCAAGCTGCTCAGAGAGGGAGAGCTCGACGCAAATGTAAGGGAATATGAGATGATACGAGAGCGAGCCATACAGACGAAGTGCCCGGCGTACTTCGATGTATGGCTGAGAACTCGACTCTGGATCGGCCAAAGGAAGACACCAAAGGTCTTTGAGAAGGGTGTACGCGAGAAGGACGTCCTGCTTATCTGTGGGATCAAGGATATATTCGATGTGGGCATTTGAGTGCCCGCTATCCTGGAGGTGCTTGCGAATCAGCCCGCGCGTGAGTTTGACACCGTGGACAACACAGCCTTTCTCGCGGAGAAGAGAATTACGAAGCCGTTTAAATATATGCTTGTAGTCCTTGTCAGCGGTGATGTCGTCTGCCCCGACAAACCGATCAAACAGGTCAAGGTGGACTAGTTGATCATAGATTGGAGATGATGGGGCAAGTGGTGCGACATACGTCAATTTCGCCAGTGCCTTCCCTCGACGAGACTCTCCATCAGAAGCCAGGGAGACGATGCGAAGTCCAGTCAAATCCTTTTTGCCATTCGCGGCGTTGACAACAGTTTGGAGTAATGTTGCGTGATTTTCTGCCGTCTCGCGCTTGCAGCTTCCAGAGATCAGAATGGGTCGCGCACTGTAAAGTCGTAACGATGAACTTAGGACTGCGATCGCACCGACAGTTGCCTATCACAGCAAAGACATCGTATTAGCACACGATGGGGACGCGATGGGAAAGAGGCGCAGGCCGCAACAAACATCAACACGCACCTCGTGAGCCAAGTGAATCTTCCCACGTGCCAACTCCTCCCACAACGTCTGCAGGTCCTCTTCGCTGGTAAACTCAAGGCTGGTGCCACGTCCATGCTCACGGCACACCCCAAGGATTTTGTTTGACTTGTCATCCCAACGCGGTCGCTTTTCTATCGATAATTCGTCGAACATAACAACCGCATGAAGCTGATTGTTCGCCGATACCCCGAGGACATCGAGAAGACCCTTGAAGCTAGCAGAAATATTGTGCTCGATTTCATAGCGAGTGGGAAAAGAAGGTGATGGGCAGATTTGGGGGACAGAGGTCCGTGTTCGTATCGTAGAGACCGAAGGAGTCCCAAAAATACGGTGAGCAATGTCTGCTACTCGTGCGCCACCTAGGCGTAGGAAGAGTAACGCTTGCAGGTCGTCCTCTTCATCGAAACCCTTCGGGTGGTACGTTCCTTCTGCTGCCTTTTTGACGAGTTCAAGCATTGAGTGAATGCCAGTGCCGTGCCTGAATCCCACCCGTAGGACTTGGTCGATCCGAGGGATGCGCTGCGACGAGATAGCGATCAGCATCTGCTTGTGATCGTCAAGGACGCCCTCTTTTCCAGCAAGTTTCTTTACATTGTTGAGAAGACGGAGGCGAAGATCGTCGTTCGCTGATATCTTTCGGCGCACAACATCAATGAGACCGCCATCTCTTCCTCGTACCACCACCATCTCCTACAGGGCAGCTTGGTATCCTCGCGAACTGTAGAGCTGTTGGCAGTCATCCTTCATAGTTTCCTTGAATTGAACGTTCGTAACATTGTCATCACTACCCGAGAACCCCCCTCCCCTCGCCGTCATGTCGG
>WTXF01000518.1:0-16232 GCA_022496215.1 Russula brevipes | reverse complement strand
AGTTACTACCAAAATAACCTCCAACCTCCTCATGCGCTCGCTACGACGACAGGTGGCAGACCCTCTGGCGGCCGTCCACGCTTCTTGCTCGCATTACTACTACCACCAGAACCCCCACCAGTTCCCGCTCCCACGCCTCCCGCGCCTGCGCCTCCTCCAAGCGCAGCTTTCTTCTTCTTCGGTGTCTGCACTTGCGATTGGGGCTCGCCGGGGGCATCGCAGCTGAGGCCATCAGCATGGCGGGTGGGATGACCGACGAAGTACCCCCTAGCGGACTCAGCATGGTGGTGCTGCCTAACACGGGTGTCATGGGTTGGACAACAACAGCACCTGTCAAGCCGCCCATTGCAGCCCCAGGAACTGTTGTTCCCGCAAATACCGCCGTGGTAGCACCCATGGCTCCTGATGTCGGTGTTGCTGTTGCTGGTGTTGCTACGGCATCTTTCGGCTTGGCCTTTTTCTTTGAACCTGCTGCTGCTGCGGCCATGGCTGCGCTGCTCGGGCGGATCACTTGCCCGAGAGGGCCGAGCTTTGCCTGCGCAGGGTATGGCGGGTCGTCTGGGAGTGAGTCGAGCCCCGCACTCGCAAGGCGGTGCTCGAAATAACTCCGGAGAAGGCCAACCTGGCTCTTGACGCTCTCCTTCGTAAGTTGGACAAACAATGCTGGTGGGGGGTATGGCAGTGGCGGTTCGGCAGACTTTGCACTGGCAGTAAAAGCATGTGGGTATGAGGGAGAAAGAGCAGGATGAATAGCCCATACGCTGCATTTGGGTCTTTGGCATTCTCTTGCCTTTGAGGAGGCGTTTGGGGATATTGAGAGAGGAAAGGCCAAACTCGGCAGCAATGCCGAGCTCGCGTAGGCCCAGGAAATCCTCGCCAATGTCCTCTGTGAATTGGCCCCTTTTTCGCATACCACCATGTCAGCATTGCATTCACCAGGAGGAAAGTACAGTGCATACATGACAAAGGCGCTTTCCTCTTCCTCGTCGTCCTCGTTCGCAAAGAGTGCATCGTCATCAATAGCCTCGGTACTCGTAAACTCTTGATATACGTTGGTAATTTTCTTCTCGAGCTCGTTCAGGCGATTCCCGTGTCTCACGACATCATCGGTGATGTACTTCTCCAAATTCTGTATTCGGGACACACCGCTCTCGAAGAGAGAATGAAGGATGATTTCCTACGGAACACGTGAGTACGCAGTTCGGCTGATGATGAGCCGACGTGTTGACATACCTCAGAGGTCATCATATTAGAATACTTATCGAGATAGAAGCGGAATGTGCGCCCAACATTCGACAGGTACTCCATTGTGATCCCCGATAGCACATCCAGCGCCAACTGCGATGAGCCTGTGCATACATGTCTCCATGACTGTGGTTCAAAGGGCTCAGGAGACCGGACATACCTTGGAATCCAACATGTTCCAGTATTTTACGGTCCACCCATTGTATACACTTCTCCGCTGCCAGTTCACCAATGTCTGCCTTCATATCAATCGACCTGTCGATTACCGATTTCCGGCTCGGTCGTGGAACAGGCCACGGTCGCTCGTCCACGGCATCAGCCTCCGCGTCATCAGTCCCGTCAACATCACCTCCCGACCCTGCTGGTGGTACAGTGGTTGGTACGTCAGCGCCTTCGCCATCTTCCCCACCCGCATTGTTAGCCGCTGAGGCTGCAGCGCTGATTGCCACGAACTTGGCATGTATGCGCCGCATGCGCCGTTGTGTGCTAATGTTAGCATTCATCTTGGCCAGCAGCGAGCGCGGGCGCGGCGGGGCGGGCTTTGGTGGACGCTTTTTGCGCCTCTTTGTCTTTGCGGTGCTGGTGGGCTGAGTTTGCGACTTTGGTGGTGGAGGCGCGGGTCCGGAAGCGGCGAGAGATGGAAGGGGCGGGAGAGTGTTTCCGATAAAAGCATCGGATGATTGTGCGTCCCACCAGAGCTCGATAGTTTCCGAATCATGGGGAACGGACGTGCGCGCGCGTTTACGTACCCGGGAGTCATATATACCATTTCTACGAGATGATTATTAGTATTGAACGTACAGCCTTATGTTCCTGAGTGAATACGAACAGCTTGCGCTTGTCACCCGTGGCACAATGTAAAGCCATCGCCTCAGTGTCACTATCGGCCTCGCCATCAGCATCCGAGTCTGACTCGCCGATGTACGAGCGCAACAGCGCATTGAGAGCCTCTGCATGATTAGAGGGCCCAGGTGCTGAGAGTACGGCATCGAGGGATTGTTCAAGCTCAAGGATGGCGGCCATCCCCTCAGCGGTGCGCACAATAGCGGGTGATTCTGGGAAAGATTGGCCGCGCACGCGTCGTGGGGGGGTCAGAGCAGGAGTGAGTCGTCGCCCCGTTCTCGAGTCATTACTACTTGGAGGGCGAGAAGGCGAGAATGATAATGCATGGACGTGGCCGTTTATGCCATTCAACTTGGCCGGTGGATGAGATGGAGCGCGACGACCGGACATCGGGACAGAGAGGTCGATAGGAACGTTGGGATCAGCACGCTCCTTTCGATCGGTGATATATTTGAGGAGGTGTTCAGCCTTAGCCTTGAGGCGCGTGGCACAGAGGCGGAGGGGGTGGTTCTGAGCATAGGCGTTACTGCAGTGGGTATGGACGAGTCGACAAGTGACGCACCTCAGTGGCGTTGTATTGGAAGCAATTCGCCCAGATGAGGTCAAGGTCATCTTTGAACTCCTTCTTGGACTTGTATTGCTTCTGCTTGACCTTCTTCAGCATCGTTTGGAAGTCCATTGGATTCGTTATGACTATGCGCGGTGTTGGCGGTTAGATGATCGGGTGGCGTCGGACCAATGGATACGTACAGTCATAATAATCCGGTACATCCGTCCGTGATACAGGCTTGATGAAGGCGTCAGCATCATGGTTATCCTAGATAAGCGGATGAGGTCAAGGATGCGCGCTGGTAGTTCGGGACAACGGGACGAACCATTGTAACCGTGCGGAGGTCATGCAGCAAGTCTTCAAGAGCGTCATAGAATGGATCCGCTAGCTTGGCATCCTGGGGCTGTTTCTGCTAGAGGTCGCGATTGTAAGCGGTCATGGCGTCAGGTACGATTGGATTTGACTCACGCGGCTGTCTTTAACCACCTGAAAGAGACGCTTGAGATCAGCGTCAGGAATGGACGGCTTTACCTGGCTGTTGGCCAGGGTCCTCAAGAGGTTCTAAACGACGTCAGAGCGCACAAATTAGCGGTGGATGGCAGAGTTTAACTTACATTCATGGCACGGTGAGCATTCGCACTAGTCTCGAGCGGCCAACGCGTTATCCGCGGGCACTCCTTCGTTTCAATCTCCGCATGAATGTTCGCAAAATGCCGTACAGGCCTCCTCTGCGATGGGGCAAACAATTGGAACAAAAAGGCGTGGTTACACTGGCCCTCTCTCCAAACACTTTTCTACTTTTCACAGCGCCATCGTCGGCCGAAAATTTTTGCCGTGAAAACGCGTGAATAATTGTCGTGTGGTTCCAAGCGGAGCTCATATGACCGCTGACATAATCGAGCAGCCGCCGCGTCGAGTCGCGCGTCGTCGCGTCGATTTCTGTCGCCCGTTCAACCCAACTCGCGCTCTGTCCGCGTCCGTCCCAAGCCCAACGTCGTTGTCTCAGATTGGATCCACAGAACCCGCAATACGTACGCTTACGCTTCGGGGCTTGCACTTCATCTATGCTAGCGGACAACTAGTCCTCTCTTGCTTCTCAATCTCGCTATCAACAAGAACAGTCTGTTCCCTTGATTTTCTATCCCCACTCTACGTCACTCGACCACTGTCCCTATTCGACACCGCAGAAAATGTCCGGTCTCAAGAACTCCCCTTTTGGCAAGCGGCTCCGAGCAACTCAGCAAGATCCCGACGAAGAAGGCCCTCGTCGAAGTCGGCCTCGTACCAATCCTGTTTTTGGCGTCGCGCCCGTCTCAACCCCTTCCCTCGACTCCTCCCGACCCACTACAAGTGAAAGCGGGGGACCGGATTCTCCCACTGAGCTTCACCGGCCAAACAAGGACTACGGTGACCGCTTCGTGCCGTCTCGCGATGCTGGAGACCTACGAACATCCTACAATCTTATGGAGGACGGGCCATCGACCCCTTCACGAAACAGGGTCATTCCCACTGAATCAGATGCCGCCAAAGGTGAGCGTTCTGTGCCTCCCTCTGTCCCATCTCCCTTTTCGTGGGCTACCCGTACCAGACCAACAGGGTTGGTTGGGTTTTGTACTGTTCTCAATACTGTCCCATCCCGTTCCCCCCACACATGTTCTCCTGCCTCCAGACATCCCTGGATGTCCTTGATTGACCCTCTGTTTCCTCTTCTCCCGGAAATGACGGGCCGGATACCACCATCACCTCCTTGTGGTCATGAATTTCATTTTCAAACTTTGACTTTGATTGCGCGCTCCATCAAAGGGAAATGGAGCACCCACGATTTCTTTTTTTTGTTTTGTTACCATTATAGATTTTGCTCAGGTTTTTTTCAATCCGTCTACCCGTCTATATGCGGTCTGCTGTTTGCTAACACTCGATCATGGCAGAACAAGCAAACGCGATATTCACAACCATACTTCATACAGAAGTCACCCCCCCTTCTCCTCGCCGTCCGGTCTCCCCAGTCCGTCCAAGTGCTTCTTCGTCCAATGCTACCACCGCGCCTTCCACCCCAAGCCGACGGCGACTGTTCTCCTACAACTCTCCCTCTGGCTCCAACCCTTCTACGCCAACACGACGATTGGATATGCCAACCGACGAAGCTTACTCGATGAGCCCTGTGCGTGAGGAAAGTCGACAGATACTCGAGAGTCCGCGACGGCGGCTACGGAATGTCTCGAAGACGCCATATCGGGTACTCGATGCACCCGAACTGGCCGACGACTTTTATCTTAATTTGGTCGACTGGTCAAGCACAAATGTACTTGGCGTCGGTCTTGGTACTTCTGTCTACCTTTGGACGGCACACACGGCAGCAGTGTCGAAACTTTGTGACTTGACAGGCACGGGTGACACTATCTCTTCTCTTTCATGGGTACAGAAAGGTTCAACCCTCGCTGTTGGCACGGTTGCTGGACGACTTCACATATACGATGCGCAAACGTTGCAGCTGCAGCGGACCTATCAACAAGCGCACACACAACGAATAGGTGCACTCGCATGGAATTCACACGTACTCAGCTCGGGTTCGCGTGATCGTCTGGTGCATCATCGAGACGTACGCGAATCAGGTATGCGACCGTTTCGGAAAAGCGCAGGCCATCGCCAGGAAGTGTGCGGCTTGCGCTGGAATGCAGATGGTGCCGCGCAGGGGGGTTTACTTGCAAGTGGGGGTAACGACAACAAAGTCTGTATATGGGACTTGCGAAGTTCGCGGCGGCCATCAACGCGGAGTGGTGCGGGGAACGCTGAGGATGGTGGGATCAGTACCAGTGTCACCACGTCGCTACATTCAGGCGACTCCCCG
The DNA here is from genome assembly GCA_022496215.1 of Russula brevipes. NCBI lineage: Eukaryota > Fungi > Basidiomycota > Agaricomycetes > Russulales > Russulaceae > Russula > Russula brevipes. Next base: position 10,746 of record WTXF01000518.1, on the reverse strand, counting down.
CTGTGGAAGTTTCACGAGCATACAGCCGCGGTCAAGGCACTGGCGTGGGACCCACATGTGGCAGGTGTCCTCGCGACGGGTGGAGGGACGCAGGACAAGCATATTCGATTTTGGAACATGCAATTCGGGAACATGCTCAGTGAGCTAGACACAGGCAGCCAGGTGCGTTTTCATCACCTTGCTGGAAAAAGATATGAGTGCTAAGGTCTAACCATAGGTGTGCAACCTCACGTGGTCTCTTACTTCCCATGAGATCGTCTCGACGCACGGCTACTCCTCGGCCGCAGCCCAGAACCAGATCTGCATCTGGAAGTATCCGTCGTTGGACATGGTCGCGTCACTCACCGGCCATACGAGTCGCGTCCTCTACCTCGCGATGAGTCCCGATGGTGAGACAATTGTCACGGGCGCAGGGGACGAGACCCTCCGCTTCTGGAACGCGTTCCCCAAGCGCGAGGTGGCGAGGCGCGTCGCGAGAGCCGGCTTGACTACGGGCGGCTTATCCGATGACATGTAGACAACCTGGTTATGGGTTTTCGCTCGTCCCGTTTTACTTATCTTGCGGATCCTTGCTTTGCGCTCTGACAGCCTTTCATACCCAACCCCTCTTTTGTTTTGGGCACTGCAATATCCAATCTCACTCCCCCAAAACCTCCATACACAAATCCCATCTGTACCCTTCACACGACACATACACATATTATACAATACACACCACGCACGCGTCGATACTCTTTGCATCCACACCTTATCCTACTGTATCACACAGTCTCAGCTCTCAATGTCTCGATTTGTGCTCCATTCTTTATTTTCCCGATCGCTCCGTTCGTTTTGCCCTAATCCATTTCTTTTACTTGCTCTTGCCTGTCTCTTTCCTCACGCTCTTGCTTTTTGTCAACAGTTCGATCTGTGCTCTCCCTCTTTCTCTCTCCCCGTCTTTCTCCACCTCACAATTTGCTCTGCGGGGTAGCCGTCATCTGGAATATAGCCACAGCCGCTTTTCAGAGCTTGGAATGTTGCCCCTTGTGCCCTTGTGACGCGAGGAGAGTGTGGCGTCAAGCATCGGAGCGCCAAACCTTATTGTTCTTCCGCTTTAGGTAAGCATCGGCCCCATTGTCTCGCCGCAAAAGCACGCGGCCTCAAAGGGACTGCCGTCAAAGGTCTGAGCGATGTGGCCATTCTGAATCATCAATAGGCACGGGTGACTCGTTCGTCCTTTGTTGTGGACACCACTCGGACACCTGGCAACCTTGGAACTTCCATTATGTTCGTGACTGGCTATGGAAACCTCTTGGTATCTCCCACTTTCGCAAGCATGTCTTAAAAGGCGGCCAGTCCTCTTGAACCTGCCCCCTCAAAACACGACCGTGCCACTTTGAATTCCTCGCTCTCATCCTCCTTATTCCATTTCCTTCGTCAACGATGACAGCAAATACAAGAACGTCCTCGCCAGAAGTGCGCAATCCGATATCATCCGATCACCGGGATATCCGTTGTGCCCCAAATGGCAAGAACCAACCGATGAGCCCCGCATCACCAAGTAGTCCGTCGAGCCCAGAATCGATTTATGCCTCGAGCAGTCCAGCAAGTAATAGCAGCGGCAGCAGCAGCAGTACTCCACTCACGCCACCGAGCCCCTTCTCAGGAGTCCGCAGCGCCACGCACGAGGTCAGTTCTACCCATGCATGCACGTGTACGGTTGGCTGACTGTCATTTCGCCCGCCGGCAATCTACAGGGGACCATCTCTCCGGATACGATATACGAGGATTATCTGGATGTCGCACAGTGCCTCACCACCGAGCATCGACCAAGTCGCACAGCAAGCCCATGCCCCAGTCCCAACGCAAACACAAATGCGAAGGAGACAGAGACGACTGGGGAGGAGACCCCGCGCAGGACCCACCATCCTGGTTGTCAGCGGTCGGCTGGCCGGAAGTGCAATGGATGCCATCTGTCGGATTGACACTGGACGAGCTGCCCGACTCGGATACCCGGTTCTGCCGGAGTATCAGCTCACGCAGGAGTGGTTCGAGCAGACCATCCAGTATTTGAAGGAGAAGGAGGCGGCAGAGGCGAGGCGGGATGTGGCGGAGATCCAGGCCGAGATATGGCCCAGATGGACGTCGGCATGGACGTCGAGACAGAGGCCGCCGGTGTTGAGCGCTAGTTGAGCCACCAGAAGGAAAGACGACTCGGAAATCATTGGATTAGTACAGAGCCCTTTCCGCCGGGGAGTTGCGTATCTACTTTAGTTCTTAGTTGTGCGGCCTAATCGAGCGAGGTGGAGATAAACGCGTAAGGGATTGACCCAAAGACAGAGACGACTGATGGAAAAAAAAATCGGTGCGACGGACGAGAGCCGCCTTTCCCCGGCGAGCAAAGCTCTGCGGAGCACATGCTTGAACTAATCGACTCGCCGGAAGTGATCCGGATATGGTTGAGCATGGAGTATGGGGAGACGAATGTGGCGGGATCGAAGGTGAAACGCAAGCCTAAGCCTACCAACCACAAGAAGAAGAAAAAAAAAAAAAAAAAAAAGAGAAAAAAAAATCAGCGGATCCGTGTCGTTGGGGTGGGGCACGCGACACTGAGACGCACCTGACAGCCCCGGTTGCTCTCCTCCGGAGAGTTTGGACCTCCAAGGCGGTGGGTGAGACTCGTCTCACGTTGTGGTGTCCATGAGTGAAAGAAGTGAGTCCTCACGTAGTAGTAACCATGGGATAACAACAACAACAAAAATATGGGATAATCGATGATCCGATATGCGGGCACTGCACGACGGTCGTTTGAAGGACATGGCCCGCCTCTGAGGGTTGTGCGTTGAGCACTAGTGTGGCGGATCAGACGAGCAGAACAAGTGAAATCATGGCCAGTGGCAAAATGCAACATTATTGGCCGGTTGTACTCCCGGCGATCGGGACTGACATCATGGATGAGACTGACCATGTACTGACACACGGCGGTTTCGGAAAACCACAACTGTTTACACGGCGCTGCTTCTGTTTCCGACCGAGACAGCCAGAGACGGATGTCCCACATGCACATGTAGGACGTGCACTGCAGTACACAATTACGAGTCCGGGTATGTAATTTCAACACCCATGCTGCTGCAACGCATGAAAGAGACCTATTATACTGATGACTCGATGACTCTCTAACACGTTTTAGTTAGTATCTTACAAGCTCCCATCCGACCGATCACGTCAATATCATCGTAATGTTGTTATTGTTAGCAACGTCGAAATGTGCGAAGAATCACAGCCTGCACTTCTTGCGTGCGTGAAGTTGCAGAACGAAATATATTCGCGCCACAGTGTCGAGCTGGGCGACCGCCCTCCCACAACTGTTCTAAAAGATCTTCTCCACAGTGCCACAGTGTAATTCGAACTCCCAATCCCTGTCCGGGCCAGAACTTTTGAGGATTTGGCGCCGAGGATTCGTGGTGATACGAAAATGGTCACGTAAATAAGTAGAACTGTCGAACAGCACAGTACATGTTCTGTACTGTGAGCACACATCGAACGGATGATTCTAGTCAAGGTTCGATGTGCCAACTAACGCTAGTTCTTCGTCATCATGATCGTCAAATGAATGGCTCACTTGATGACGCGATAACGGACTCATAACTGCACTGGCAGGTGAGTCAGCGATGGATGCGACTTCGCTTTGGGTACGTGATGACTACCTCTCCTACCACGGTACCACCGCTCCGACGACACTAGGAGTCGTAGACTCCCATTTCCCATTGTCGTTGAGTGGCATCACCAGCTCCTGCGACTGGGGTTGAGTTACTAGTAGGCGCGAGTGTGAGTCGACCGCAGCATACCTAAGAAAGGTGAATCTCCACGAAGTCAAAAGTCGAAAGTTGATGAAAGTATGTACCTTGTCTCGTGCCTGCGCCAACTTGTCCTCGAGCTCCGCACAATAAGCTGAACCCCTTGTGGCGTGCACCCGCAGGCAAAAATTACAGTCACCGTGGGATTGAAGAGCCGCCAAGTACTTCCCACGTATTGTCGAAGGTATGGTCAGTGGCTGCGTGAACGCTTGTTGTTTCATGTCGTCGATAATCCACAAGAAGAGCTGATCCAGCCAGCCGGGAAGAACCTCTGGGTGGGGCAGGTTCCATGAAGACCCGTCAGGTATAGATTCGGGGCAGCTAACCCAAATATTCGAAGGGGCCAGTGCGTGCACGTCGAGGAATGTCTCGAGGCACGCTACAAGGTTGTCCCTGCAGCGCTTGCGGAAGCTGGCAAGGTCGCGCAGTGCCCAACCCTCGAATAATCGCAGGCCTTCTCCGAGAACTTCAAATGTCATCGGGTGACACAAGGTCCGACGAGCCGCGTTTTGCATCTCCGGAATGAGCCTCTTGCTGCTGGCGATCGCGTATGCATGGAACACCTCGGTTCCTGATGGCTCAGGAAAACCCCCGCGACTGACCTCTGCGCGGATAGAGGACTGAACCAACACCATGTCGTATTTCTGACAAGCAGCGAGCAGATAGAGCACCTTATCATACGAGGTGGGTATGGCAGGGGGGACGGGGTAAAGCAACGAGACAAGACTATTTAGTAGTTCGGCGTCTTCGGACAATTGGACCACGGAAAGCCCGTCGACAAATTCACTGTCGGAAGGCTGGGGGAGAGAAAGTAAATCCTTGAAGACTGGCGATGCCATGGCCAGTACGGATTTGTGGATACGGAAGTTGACGAGATCCGACGACCGAATCATCAGATCTGCGTCGGGTACATCAAGTAGAGATGCGGTGAAATCGAGTTGAACGTGAGGGTCCTCTTGTTCCTGCACGAGGGATAAGGCTGGCTCTGCCTGTACAACGTTCAAGTTCGTACAAACGCCCATTACTTCAACTGTTGCGTACCTTTTCGAAACTGCCGTGGACAACAGACGTTAAAGCATTCCAAAACTTGCGTAGGGTCTGGTTGGATATAGACACACACTCGCATCTGAGGCTGTCGGCATTATCCCGTATGTGGCGCGCCAGGACGATGCTGAACTCCATGAGATCGAAGAGGTTCGGAGCTTCTCCTATGGATTTGATGTAGTCGTCAATCCAGTTCGGGATATTGGAAGAGCAGAGCTCCACGCAATGGAAACCCGTTATCGTTCCACGCGCACCCGATGCCCTAAATTCTGAAAGGTCCGACGCAAGGATGGCCCGAACAACTTCGTAATACTTCCAGAGTTCGTAGAGGTGAGCGCCCGGCGTGATGTCGAGCTTATCAAATAAAGCCTCGATGGCCATCGAATAGCTAAGCACCGTTCGCGCGGCCTGAACCGCTTCCCGACGAAGCCCGTACTTCTGCGCGAGAGAGTAGACGTACAGTGCGGTCTCTGGATGGGCGGAGAGTGGATTCTGGCTGGCGATACTGCCCCGAATGTGAGCCAGCACAGAGCCCATTTGGTACTTTTGCGCCACGAATAGGAGTTCCATGGTTGCTTCGATGGTTGATGGCACGAGAGGGATTACGGGAAATACGAAAGTGAGAAGGCTGTGAAGGATTTCCCCGCGTTCCGGTAGCTGGACTACCGGGAGGAAAGATTCAGTGTGCGCAGCATCGGGAGGATCTAGGCCTCGTCGAATCAGCTCGCCAAGTACCGGAGAGCTGTTAACTGCGTAGGACTTTGGTACGCGGAAATGATAGGAGTCGTGAGAACGTAGGACGAAATCCCCTCCGGGATAGTCAAAGAGTAAGTTTGGCAACGGTTCCGGTTCGACCGACATGAGCACCATATTGGAAACTGCTTCAAGAGGGACGGTAGACATGGCCGGTGCGACATAGGAATTTGTTCCACCAGGGGAGGGACCATCTTTAATACCCGGCTAGCCGCAGCGAATCGAACGAACAGGAGGTGCACCTGCGATCGAGCAGGGCAAGGGCTGATGGCATCTACGCAGTTGTAACAATTCACCGCGCGGAATACCTCATTTCATGCAAGCGTGCCTTATGCAAGTGGGGCTGGGGCCAAAACAAACAAATCAGATTCATTATCATCTTGAACGGCGTGTGCGTGATGCGTGATGATTACCTTGGCGGCGCAAAGCCAGTATTAGTACGCGCTGCGGGCCCCGATATGGCCATGATCCGTATCCGCAGCCGCTTGCTATTGACGTGACATCGATATGAGGTCAGAAAAGATGGCTGCGCATGGGTGTTGGAACTTGAAGGCGTCAGACGTTTTGTGACTCGGATACAACCGGATGCAAGCACCGGGTGCATCCGGGCGCCCGGGCGGATTGGAATGCCCACGCGGAATGGAGCGCTCCGTACCTCGGAAGGCGGCGCTCGCGCGGACAATGGAGGCGAGCGCAATGGAGGTGGAACAAGAAGGTAGCTAACTTTACATCATGCCTTCTCCTGAGTGTTGGCGGGCCGATTGTGTATGTAGTTGCCCAGTCCCGGACTCGCCGTTCCACGCGTTTCGGCGCACTTCTTGTACCCTGACACTCGCAGTTCCTTTGTTGCACCTCAGTCTTGCCCCCTGCTCAAAAACTGAGCTCGATAAACACTTCATAGCTTCATCCTTCGGTCACCGTCCCTGTGGTTGATCAACTTTGTATCTCGTATGCTACAGTCTAAATATGATACATATTTCTTCCCCTCCCCTTACAAAACAAAAACCTGACCTAAATGAGAGAAATTTGTACAAAGGGTGCTTACCACAAGCCTATTAATCAAAATTCTGCTCTGTAAATCTGGAAAAAACCGTCTCCGAAATGCTTGCTTTGGAGGAGAAGAAGGCCCCCTTTCGTATGTTTTTGTTTTCCGGCTACAGCTGCAAAACCTGAAGAGGTATCCAAAAGGACCGCGGGCACATTGCTTTTCCCTGTGTCCTTAAATTCCGTCCATCGTCGTCAAGAAAGCGGCTATTCGGGATAGAGTGTGGAAGGATTCAAGTAATCCTTCGAAAGTTGTGGATTGTGGGACGAGGCTGACGGAGACGGTATACGATGAGCCTGCCAAATACAACGCAAGGCCGGCGAATATGGCCCACGAACCTAGCAAACATGATAAAATAAGCCAATCACCCATTTACCCATAAATAGGCGCAAACGCACGATACCACCGGAACTACTTGTCAACGTCCTGCTGGGAGGGCGCCTCTTTAGGATTAAAGTGAACCTAGTCGTAATAATTGCTAAGACTCCAGTGATCACGAAAAGGAGCGTCAAAGCACACACCTCGTCGAGCGCCTCTGTCACCCTCTTCTCTACCTGTACGCAGAATGACTCTCCCTGCTTAATGTGCACCTTCGTGCAGAAGGCGCAATTCATTTGGTCGACATGAGATTGCAGAGCTGAAAGGTATTCGGCACGGAGAGAGGAAGGCTTTAGAAGACTGTGAGTGAATGTGGATTGCAGCTTCTTTTTATGTTCGGAAAGAAGCGTCTGTAGCCACCAGGCAAAACTTGCTGTCGTATTATGACAGCCGACCCAGATATCTGAGGGTGGGAGGCGAGGATCGAGCAACGACTCGAGGCACGAAACAAGACTGTCCCGACAGCGCTTGCGAAAGCGGACAAGGTCTCGCAATGCCCACCCTCCGAAATTCGCCAGTTCATCTCCCATGGATTCGAATGTCATGGGGAAGTCCAAAGTGAGGCGGGCCGCGCTCTCCATTTCCGGGGTGAGTCCTTTCGCGCTTGCGAAGCTATATGCGCGGAAAGCCCCGGCGGCCGTAAGCGGCTGAAGGTCTTTGCTTTTCATCTCAGACCGGACGGAGGTTTGGGCGGCGTTCATGTCGTACTTCTGCGCAACGGCAAGTAGAGCCAAAGCCTTGTCGTAGTCGTCAGGGACCACGGATGGAATTGGGTATAATATCGTGATGAGGCTGCGGAGTACTTCTGCATCCTCGGGCATAGGGACCACAGGAAGCCCATCGACGAGTTCGCTATCGGCGGGCTGAGGAAGAGAGAACATATCGTGAAAGAAAGGTGAAGCCACGGATAGGATTAATTTGTGGACGTGGAAGTGAACGCCGTCGGATGACCGCACAATTACGTCCGCATTGTCAGCGGATGGACACCGAGGTGAAACTTTGGAAGTTGGGTGATTAGGATGCCCATAGCGCGATAACATTTCGCTCTCTAAGAGTAGGTCTGTTTCAGCCTGTGAAAAGTGTCAGCACAAGGCATCTGGCTGCGCTAAGACTTACGTTTTCGATACTACGCTGAACGACGTCTGAAAAGACTGTCCAAAAGGCGTCTATCCTGTCGCTAGTCATGGATGCGCAAGAATGACAAGAACGAGAGAAGCGGGAACCCGCGGAGGTGACATGTCGCATCAAGGCCGTGTGGAATTCAGATAGGCTGAAGCGAGCAGGTTCTTTTGTTATAGAATCGATATAATCGCTGAGCCAGACGGGAACATCGGAAGAGGTGAGCTTTATACAACGAAAATTGATACGTGCCCCTGTCCCAAGCATCATAAACGCCGTAAGGTCATCCGTAAGGTATTCCCGGACTCTCTGGTGATATCCCCAGAGTTCGTGAAGAAGTGCACCTGACACGTTGTCGAGCTTCCCAGTGGAGTCCAGATCCTCTATTGACATCGAGAATTTCAAGGTGAGCCGCGCTGCTTGAACGGCTTCTTGACGAAGGCCGTACTTTTGGGCAAGGGCGTATATGTGGAATGCGGTCTCGTCTCGGATGAGCGGAGGTTTTTGTCTGGTGAGATGATCTCGGATACGAGTCAGGACTGTGCTCATTTCGTACTTCTGGGCGGTCGATAGAAGCTTCAAAATGTCTTCGGCGGTCGTTGGAAGGTCTGGGGCCATGGGGATGATGAAGCTGAGGAGGCTCGAAAGGATGACGCCACTATCGGAAAGCTCGACAACCGGAAGGCACGTTGCGGCATCGACATCAGGAGGAATAGCGGTGTCGGACTTGGATGGATGAGAAGCGGATTGAATCGAGTCGGCGAGTACAGGCGAGTTGTCGATGATGTAGACTTTTGGAACTCTGAATTCTTCGGAGTCGCAAGAGCGAAGGACGATGTCTGCATGGGGGTGGTTCAACTTGAAAACGTGTCTTCCACCGGTGGAACATTCTTCAGCGGGGATTGCTGAAGATCCAGACATGTTCGGAGGAGCTGAGTCGGCGGGTACAAACGCAGCCGCAGTTACGCTGACGTGTCGTTGACAATTCTCTCCCATCAACCGCGATCATGTGGACAGTAACGCAAGTAGCGCCGAGAGCGGAGAGCCGTGACGGCGGCCGCAGTCACCGACAAACAGATAAATGACCCTGCGTCAACAACTGTCTAGATGAAAACACCCTCATAATGCTTCTGGGAGATACACTGACTACTATCCCCTACCCCCCACCCGGACGGACCCCCCACTCGGACAGTCACAATATCTCACCCATTTTTTACTCAACCACTATGAAACTTCATATATGTCATCTTGTAGCTTGCATGAATAGAATCCAACCAAATTTTTGATGGGAAATGCACTGAGTAGCGAGAACGAAAAAAGTCGGTTTGTCACACCTGCCGACCCAGTGCCGTGTCGGAGTCCTACTATTTGCGACGAAAATGGCAAGGTCGCGATCTTCTGGCATTTATCTTATCTTATCGCAGCTTCCTGTGTCCACGCGCGTAGGCCAACTGAGCGGGGTTTCAAAATGAGCCTGTGACTATGTGTGACTGTCCGAGTGGGGGGTCCGTCCGGGTGGGGGGTAGGGGATAGTATGTGGGAACCCACTACGCCGCGCGTAGACGTGTAAAAAGGAACAAGCGTACCAGAAAGCGACATTACAGCACTTTGGCCCATACTCAGGTAAAACTTAGATGACACCATCCGAATCATTCGCTCTTCCCACTCCTAAAATATATTTTGCCGACGCCGTCCCAAATTCGTGGCGCTGCATGAGACGTTTGATGAGACGAGCAACAATATAATAAAGCGTATCCCAAGTCCGAAGTTCTCACTCACATATACCGAGAAGGCCGTCGGATCGAGGGGAGTAATGCCTAGAGACAGAGACACGTTTCCAGCTTCCAATCTCACAAAGGCATGTATCTGGCTAGAACAATTCAGATACTTTGAGTATGTTAAAACAGCTCAGTCCGTTCCAATGTATGGATCCCGTCTGCTCCCGGCCGGCACAGGACAATAGTCTGGTCGTCATTATTACGGGAAGCAATATCAACGTTCCGATTTTACAGTATGAGTAATTCACTGATGCGCGTTTATTGTAGATCGGGGCGTAACTAGTCTAGGCAAATGTTCAAACTCGCGAAGGGCGTCCGAAAAATGAATGAGGTTCCGTTCCGTTCCCTGCTTGTATCCGTTTATCGTTTGTCCCTGGGATTCGTACACCGATTCGTGTGAGTGACGCCCAGACAGCAAGACGTTCAATTGCAGTTTGGAGTGCCGAAGGTCGTCAGGATATGTAAATGACTTGCGAGAATTTAGAATGTATTTTTGTAATGGTACGTTACTTATCCCTCATTTTGTCGCAAATCATATCATCACTCCACGTGTAGCGTGACCACTAACAATTGTCTGCTCCAAGTCTTCGCAAAATCCGACCCAGGATAATGCACACCCATTACGACTCTTTCTCTCCGGTTTCTTTATTCAGATATCACTGATTCCTAGAGACGGTATGAGTAATTTACTGATGCGAGTTTTGATCGGGGCGTACCTAGTCCAAGTAAATGTTCAAACTTGTGAGGTCCGTCCGAAAAATGATCGAGGTACTCACCTTGCTCAGCGCTAGCA
>WTXF01000517.1:0-16239 GCA_022496215.1 Russula brevipes | reverse complement strand
CGGGTTCTTCTCGAGCACGGCGCTGTCGCCACGGCGGAGGAAGCGTTTGCGTCGACTCCGCTACATCTGGCGTCGGGCGAAGGACACGTCGAACTCGCACGGGTCCTTCTCGAGCACGGCGCTATCACCACGGTGCAGGATTGGAATATGTGGACTCCGCTGCATTGGGCGTCGACCAAGGGACACGTCGAACTCGCACGGGTCCTTCTCCAGCACGACGCTGTCACCACGGTGCAGGACAGGCATGGGTGGACTCCGCTGCATTGGGCGTCGTCCAGGGGACACGCCAAACTCGCGCGGGTCCTTCTCGAGTACGGCGCTGTCACCACGGCGCAGGACAGGTACGGGTGGACTCCGCTACATCGGGCGTCGGACAGGGGACACGCCGAACTCGCACAGGTCCTTCTCGAGCACGGCGCTGTCACCACGGCACAGGACGGGGATGGGTGGACTCCGCTGCATCGGGCGTCGGACGAGGGTCACGTCGAGCTCGCGCGGGTCCTTCTCGAGCACGGCGCTGTCATCACGGCGCAGGACGGAAATGGGTGGACTCCGCTGCATCGGGCCTCGGACAAGGGACACGTCGAGCTCGCACGGTTCCTTCTCGAACACGGCGCTGTCGCCACGGCGCAGGATAGGGATGGGTCGACTCCGCTGTATTGGGCGTCGACCAAGGGACACGTCGAACTCGCACGGGTCCTTCTCGAGCACGGCGCTGTCACCACGGCGCAGGACGGGCATGGGTGGACTCCGCTGCATGGGGCGTCGTCCAAGGGACACGTCGAGCTCGCGCGGGTCCTTCTTGAGAACGGCGCTGTCATCACGGCGCAGACCGGGGATGGGTCGACTCCGCTGCATCAGGCGTCGACCGAGGGACACGCCGAACTCGCACAGGTCCTTCTCCAGCACGGCGCTGTCGCCATGGCGCAGGACAGGGATGGGTGGACTCCGCTGAATCGGGCGTCGGACACGGGAAACGTTGAGCTCGCTCGTGTCCTTCTCCAGCACGGCGCTGTTGCCACGGTGCAGGACGGGGTTGGGTGGACTCCGCTACATCGGGCGTCGGACGGGGGACACATCGAGCTCGCGCGGGTCCTTCTAGGGCACGGCGCTGTTGCCACGGCGCAGGACGGGGATGGGTCGACTCCGCTGTATTGGGCGTCGACCCAGGGACACGTCGAACTCGCACAGATCCTTCTCGAGCACGGCGCTGTCGCCACGGCGCAGGACAAGGATGGGTGGACTCCGCTGCATGGGGCGTCATCCAGGGGACACGTCGAACTCGCACGGGTCCTTCTCGAGCACGGCGCTGTCATCACGGCGCAGTCCGGGGATGGATCGACTCCGCTGCATCAGGCGTCGACCGAGGGACACGCCGAACTCGTACGGGTCCTTCTTGAGCACGGCGCTGTCGCCACGGCGCAGGACGGGGATGGATCGACTCCGCTGCATGGGGCGGCGTCCGGGGGACACGTCGAACTCGCACGGGTCCTTCTCGAGCACGGCGCTGTCGCCACGGCCCAGGACGGGGATGGGTGCACTCCGCTGCATCGGGCGTCGTCCGCGGGGCACGTCGAACTCGCCCGGGTCCTTCTCGAGCACGGCGCTGTCGCCACGGCGCAGGACGGGGATGGGTGGACTCCGCTCCATTGGGCGTCCTCCGAGGGACACATCGAACTCACACGTGTCCTTCTCGAGCACGGCGCTGTCACTACGGCGCAGTCCGGAGACGGGTCGACTCCGCTGCATCGGGCGTCGGACGGGGGACACCTCGAACTCGCGCGGGTCCTTCTCCAGCACGGCGCTGTCGCCACGGCGCAGGACGGGGATGGGTCGACTCCGCTACATGAGGCGTCGTCCGGGGGACACGTCGAACTCGCACGGGTCCTTCTCGAGCACGGCGCTCTCGCCACGGCCCAGGACGGGGATGGGTCGACTCCGTTGGATTGGGCGTCGTCTGGGGGACACCTCGAACTCGCATGGGTCCTTCTCGAGCACGGCGCTGTCTCCACGGCGCAGTCCAGGGATGGGTCAACTCCCCTGCATCGGGCGTCGTCCGGGGGACACCTCGAACTCGCGCGGGTCCTTCTTCAACACGGCGCTGTCGCCACGGCGCAGGACAAGGATGAGTCGACTCCTCTGCATCAGGCGTCGTCCGGGGGACACGTCAAACTCGCACGGGTCCTTCTGAAGCGCGGCGCTGTCGCCACGGCGCAGGACAGGGATGGGTCGACTCCGCTGCATCGGGCGTCGTCCGGGGACACGTCCGACTCGCACGGCTCCTTCTCGAGCATGGCGCTGTCGCCACGGCGCAGGACGGGAATGGGTCGACTCCGCTGGATTTGGCGTCGTCCGGGGGACACGTTGAACTCGCACGGGTCCTCCAGCATGAGTCAGTCGTGATGACCCAGGACCGCTGATTCATATGTAGCAATGGGGCAAGCTGGCTGTCTACGGCCGATTGTACACATCCAACGTGCGTTCCGTTCCTGTCCTCCTCCCGCCGCTTTGATTTTCTGCAGCTAGCTAAGTGTTGTCCCTGACAGCCCGACCGCCGTATCCGTCTTCCGCCTTCGGCGGAGGTTCCCTGACGCCATATGGCCGCGATTGCTCTACACCCCCGGGTCACCAGTTGGATACAGCGACCATTTACTGGCAGAAATCTCAATCTTCGTGGCGGCATATTTGGTTCGCTATAATATTCTTCGGTGTACTGTACCTGCGAGTATTTATGAGATGTAATCAGATACGAATGCGATGATAGATTCGCTATCTCGCTGTCGCCATAAATTGATTTCAGTATAGCGAAATTCAGTTGATTTGTACTGCATATTATGAATGACCCACCAATAGGGTCCCAAATGTCAACATCCTCACGACCGCGCTCCGAGGGCCCGAATCCCTCTCGAACCAATTCCGATCCGTCGTACGAACCCTCGGTGCGCGCACCGTGGCGCTCTCCACAGTTGATAGAGAAATAGGTGTTGTAATGCTCCTCAACTTCGCCACGCTCACGCACTGCAACTCGCTCGCGCCGATTTCCGTTCTGCCGCCCGGCTTCCACGAATATTTTACCTCGTCGCGCTCGCGGAGCCGGCGGTCCGAACAGCGGAACTTCGGTGTTGAGGTCACGCGCGTGTGTCGCCACTCGCGCCAGGTCGCACTGGACGACTCGTCGCTGTGGGCGAGGATCTCGGCGGGCAACCAGACGAGCACCGCATACCGCATGGATCTCCGAGATGCTCGCGCGCGCGCGCGGAACGCGTCGCTGGCCACTCGCTCTGGACGTCGGGTCCGGGGACGCTGGCTATGTTCCCCGCGCACTTCGCGCATACATGTGACTCGGAGTTCCGCCTCCGCAACCTGGTCACGCACCGCTTTGATGACAACGTCCGGAAGACCTGCAATCTGGAAGCTCCGGCCTCGCAAGCTTGGCCTCGCGGTCGCCTCCCCCATCACGTTTCTCGGGACGCCGTAACGTCCCGAAACTACCGGTGTTCTCCCTCTCCAAGTCCGCATTACTTGGTCCCCCATTAGGTCTCATTAGACCTCATTCCTTGTGGCCAATTAACACACCGCATTCGATGGGGTTTCCACCGCTGGCGACTTCAAACGTTGGTCGATCTCCTGATCAATTGTCCGGTGTTGAAGATTCTCGATTCTGTTCACCCACGTACGATATCATGCGACCCTCGCATGAGCGAGCAATCCATCTTCCTCGCCTCTCATACTTGTCCCTTGGCGGGGTCAAGTTCACGTGTCGCGAACTTGGTGGCAATTCTCAAGCTACTTCCTTCCACAACACGTTTTTGGAGTCCATCCATTACCGTGTACTAGTGCTGCCACGGTCCGGTTCCAAGCTGGTCTGTGAGCCGAGCCGAGCCCAAATTGGGCCAAGCCGAGCCACCCAACGGCTCAGGGCTCCTGAGCCATCTAAACCGGCTTGAGCCGTTACCAAAATTCCCTCATATGGGCATGTCATGTGATGATGCCCTTTCTGGGCCTCCCAACGGTTTCAAACCGGCTCCAGCTCCACTCGCCTCGCCCTACAGTACAGTACTGTACACTGCGACTCTGTGCACTCCGCGCACACGCGCACTTTTCGAGGGTCCCACGTCACCGTCGCCCTGTCGCCCTGCCCTCGCCCGTGCCTCTCACCCCTCCCATGTCGGCCCTCCCCTCCTCACCCCCTCGCGCTCTCGCGCCGTCTTCCCATCGTCCGTTGGTCCGGTTCCCTTGTCGTCCTGAGGCCCGGTCACCGCGTCGTCCTCTGGCCGGTCCCCTCGTCGCTCGGTCCCGCCCGGTCCCGCCCTCTCCCCTCTTTCCGGCGGCCACACTCACCCCTTCACCCCTCGCTTTCTCGCCCCGTCGCCCCATCGTCCTTGGTCCAGTTCCCTCGTCACCATCAGGTCCGGTCACCGCGTCATCCTCTGGCCCGGTCCCCTCATCGCTCTGTCGCCCGGTCTCGCACTCTCCCCCAGTCCCAGGCTCCTCACTCCAAGTTTCCCTCGTCGCCCTCTGGTCCGATCCCCTCGTCGCCTCGACGCCCGGTCCTGCCCTGGTGCGTTCTCCATCTCCTACTTCGTATCTTCGTACTTACGAACGAACGACCTTGACGTCTAGGCACTGGATCGTCGGTCCGATCTCCTCGTCGCCTCGTCGCCCGGTCCCGCCCTCTCCCCCTGTCCCCTGGCTCCTCACACCCCTCTCGCCTTCTCTCCCCATCGCCTCGTCGCCTGGTCCCGCCCTCTGGTCTGATCTCCTCGTCGCCTCGTCGCCTCATCGCCTGGTCCCGCCCTCTCCCCCTTTCCCCCGGCTCCTCACCATCACCCTCTCGCCTTCTCGCCCCATCGCCTCGTCGCCCGGTCCCGCCCTCTGGTCCCTCCCTCGTCGTCCTCTGGCCCTGTCGCGGCGTCGCCTCGTCGCCTCGTCTCCTGGCCCCTCCATGTCCTCTCGCCCGGTATGCATCGTCCACCACCTTGGACTAGCTCAGTCAAGGCTCTGCGAACATCGAGAAACGTGGAGGGGTCCGCGGCTCAGGACGGAAGATTTGCCCCCAGAAAGGCCCAGAAATCGCACGAGTTGGTGATGCACGGGCCCTCTGGCCCGGTCTCCTCGTCGTCCTTCGACCCGGTCCCCCCATCTCCCCGTCGCCTGGTCCCCCCGTCGCCCGGTCCCTTTGTCGCCATCTGGCCCCATCCCCTCGTCATCCAGTCGTCCTTTCGCACGCCTGACATCCGTGTTGGGACGATCGAAGTCAGTCATTGGATCCTTGAGAGCAAGTCAGAGTATTTGGGGAGGGACTTCAACCGGGATAGAAGGCTCTTCAAGGTCGATGTCACCATGCGCACAGGGACGCTGTGCTTCCCCTGATTGCCCTCTAGCCCCGACCCCTCATCGCCCCGTCTCCCCGTCCTGTGCTCTCGTCCTGTTCCTTCGTCGCCCCGTCGCCTCGTCGCAGACACAGGGGCGCCGACACGACACCGGACCCAGGAGGGGGGCGCCGACACGACACGCGGATCCCAGGAGGGGGGGGGGGGGGGGGGGGGGGGGGGGGGGGGTGCCGACGAGGGGGAGTGCCGCACGGGGGGCGCCACGAGGGGGGGTTCGACGCGGTGACACAGACCCGATGCCCCGACACTCCGACACCCCGACGCAGGGATGCAGACCCTTGGACTAGCTCAGCCAAGGCTCTGCGAACATCGAGAAACGTTGACGGGTCCGCGGCTCAGGACGGAAAGATTCGCCCCTAGAAAGTGGCACGAGTTGGCGATGCACAGAGCCCTCTGGCCTGGTCTCCTCGTTGTCCTTTGACCCGGTCCCCCCATCTCCCCATCGCTCGGTCCCCTGGTCGTCGCCCTCTGGCTCCGACCGCTCGTCGTCGTCCGGCCTCGACCGCTTATCGCCCCATCGCCCCATCGCGCGCTCTCGCCCCTCCCCCTCGCCGTCCTTTGGCCCCATCCCCTTGTCCCTTGTCGCCCCGTTGCATCGTCTCCCTGTCTCCCCGTCGCCCGGTCGCTTGGTCCCCTGGTCGATGCCCTCTGGTTCCGACTACTCGTCGTCGTCCAGCCTCGACCCCTCATCGCTCTGTCACCCCATCGCGCGCTCTCGCCCCCCCCCCCTTCGCCATCCTGTGGCCCTGACCCCTCGTCCCTTGTCGCCCCGTCGCCCCGTCGCATCGTCGCATCGTCGCCTCGTCGCCCCGTCTCCCCGTCGCCTCGTCTCCCCGTCTCCCCGTCGCCTCGTCACCCCGTCGCATTGTCGCCCTGTCGCATTGTCGCCCCGTCGCCCCATCGCCTCGTCCCCTCGTCGTCACCCTTTGGCGACCGCTTGTCATCCGGCCTTGATCCCTCATTGCCTCATCGCCCCATCGCGCGCTCTCGCCTTCGCCGTCCTGTGGCCCCGACCCCTCATCCCTTGTCGCCCCGTCGCATCGTTGCCCTGTTGCCTCGTTGCCCCGTTGCCTCGTTGCCCCGTTGCCTCGTTGCCCCGTTGCCTCATCGCCCCGTCGCCCCATCGCCTCGTCCCCTCGTCGTCGCCCTTTGGTGACCGCTCGTCATCCAGCCTCGATCCCTCATCGCCTCATCGCCCCATCATGCGCTCTTGCACCCCCCCCTTGTGCGCTCTCGCCGCCCCCTCATGCGCTCTCGCACCCCCCCCTCGCGGTCCTTTGGCCCCATCCCCTCATCCTCCTGTCTCCTCATCCCTTGTTGCCCTGTCGCCCTGGGACAGAAACAGTGACTTTGTTCCAATTGGGCATGTGCATGGGGGGGAAATATTAGATTATATTGTTGTATCTAGAGATAATAAATAAGATTTGTGTCCAGGCAAGCAGATCCAGAGTGACAGGATTAGCAGAGTGCCCGGTATTGTAAAAGTGTGGGCCGAGTGGCTGATAATTGAGCGTGAGAAAATGACTTGTGAGTGCGGCAAGTGGCTCGAGTGAGCAGCTGATCCATCTCAGCTCTCACTGATCTTCCATGATCTCGGGACCTCTACATACACATATTGTTTCAATCATGCCCAGAGGTAAAAGGACAAATACCACAACACCTCCCTCAAGGAGGAGGGCCTCTAAAAGGACTAGAACTGCTGAATCTTCAAATGAAGTGCAGCTTCACCTTCCTGGTGGAACACTCCAAACCACCTTTAGAGTGGAATGTATGTAGTTCTTAATTACTTATACACAGTACTAAACATCAGTAGCATCACCAGCTGGAACTCCTACTGCTCTTCCATCAACCCCAACACCACAGGGTCGCCACATTCAATTCAATCCAGTTGTCACCACCCTAGGTGGTGGGGAAAATCTTAGGCTGAACTTAGGTCATCAAGATGATGAAGATGCCCCATTTAGCATCAGCAAAATCCGAAAAAAACTTAGTTTACTTAATTGTTACTTAAGATGGCTTAAAGTGACTTAATAGATTTTTTAAGTAAATTAAGTAAGAGGTCTCTAAGTAAACTGTTACTTAGGCTAAGCACTGGTTAAGCCAACCCCTGCTATGAATTTCGGCTTAATGTGCTTATTTTTTTGGCTTACTGTGCTTATTTTCAACTTGGCTTGCTTATTTCTCAACTTATTTTTCAACTTAATTGGCTTACTGAGCTCAGGTTTTCAAATGCATGCAAATGTATATTCAAATCTAGACACATAAGACATGAGGTGTGCTAAGTAAATGAGAGCAGCATCAACAAATGATGAGGTGCTGGCAGGTGCTGAGCACGCGGTGGGCGCCGGCGAGGGCCATCGACGGGGCTGGGCTGCGCGCGTCGCGAGCACGGAGGCGGAGGCGGGGGGCGACAGCTGCGTGCGTCGCGAGCACGGAGACGGAGGCGGAGGCGGGGGGCGACGGCTGCGCGCGTCGCGAGCACGGAAAGGGGAGGCGGGGGGTGTGTACTGGGTGGGGCCAAAGTGCACCGGTGTGGGAGAGTATCAGCGTGCGAGAGACAAGATAAGGGGAGGGAGTACTTACACAGATACAGTGGGATGCTCAGCGAGCTCGTCGGCGAGGTCCGCGACGACTGCACGCGTGGCGAGCGCGGAGAAGGAGGCGGGGGTGCTGGTTGGAGCCGAAGTGCACCGGCACGGGACACCTGGGGTGGTAGAGCATCAGCATGCGAGAGACAAGGGAAGGGGAGGGGGTACTTACACAGATACAGCGGGATGCTCAGCAGTTGAGCGCGAGCTCGTCAGCGAGGTCCGCAAGGAGATCATACCCGTCCCCGCGACAATGTCCCGCGAGCAGCACGTGGACCGCGCTGGCAGGCAAGCGCAGTGTGCCACGGCGCCGGGAGGGTTGTGGCGAGGTGGCAGCGCGGTGCCGCTGATGGAAGCAATGCCGCCGGTGGCATCGAGGGAGAGGACGAAGGCGAGGTGCGGGCATGTGCTGATTACGCAGCGGGACCTCGTCGATGGGCTGGGCTGCGCGCGTGGCGAGCGCAACATGCGTAAGCGCGGGGAGGGAGGCGAGGGACGACGTGCCACAGAAGCCGGAGAGCGCGGATATGCACAGGTACGTGACACAGCGCGGGGGGTGGTAGTGATTTATTTTTCCTAAGACGGACTCAGCTTTGAATGGCCCTACTAGGGAGAGGAATACTGGGAGATGCGGACTAGAGTGAAAATGCGAAGTCGAATGCCGTTCAACTTGAACATGTCACATGACACCCCGGGTGTTCCCGTTCTTGAGGCCTTGAGGCCTTGAGGGCCGCAGCTTTTGGCCTTCGGGCAAGTGAGGTTGTTCGACTGAATGCACCCTCCCCACTCACCAGTACTCATCACCAGTACTCACCGTACTCACACCCCGCGACTACCACCTCAACCGCAACCGCAACCGCAGCCACCACCACCACCACCACCAACAAAACAGCCAAGACGCCACCCCAAGGGCTCCCAAAAATGGGAAAAAAAGGCCCCAATACCGGCCCAGTGCTGGCCCTCTCCAGGTGGCTCGCTCCCCCTCGGTCGGTTGCCGTCGTGCGGGCCATATGGCCTTGCACGTGCCTCGACCCGCTCTTGGACTCGGGCCCCAAACCATTGGGCCCTTCAAACGAGTGCCCTCGGTTCTGGCCACCCCCATCGGCGACACGACGGCCTCCTCTCGAGGAGGCTTCTCCTTAAGACCACGGACTGCGGCCCTGTCCAGGGTGGCCCGACCCGCTTCGGTCGGTCGCATTTGTGCAGGCCAGTTGGCCTTGCACATTGCCCCGACCGTGCGCGGTTGCAGCGCTGGAGCGCAAGTTCGTCGGCATCGCGCCTCAAGTCTTCCGGGTCCGCGCCGGCGTGCGCGACCATTCGTCTTCATCGAAGTGACGGTTCGCGACCTCCTCGCGCCACATTCGTGTCACGCGGCCAGCGTGGCGCTTCCAACTGTTCGGGCTGCGCGGCCAGCGCGGCGCTCACCACCGTTCGCGTCGCGCGGCCAGTGAGTGATACACGGCTCAACGCTCCGGCATTACGGTACGCCTCTAGTGCTTTCCAATCACCTTTTTTTTGCTGACTTCCCCTTCAGCGACCTTGAAAGTATTGCAGCCCTAGTCCGAGGCAGGAATTGGGCACCATTCGGACACTTGGCGCTCTTGTCCGCTCGGGCGCTGACACACGGCGCGCGTTGTGGAAAAGCAGGTAAGTAATATTGTTATTATCTTATTTCAAAGCTGAATATCTTGTTTCACACAAAGTGCGCTCTTCAAGCTTTCCGCCGCCGTACCGCTTCGAGTGCCCATGCGCACCGACCCGCCCCCGCAGCCGTGCCTTCGTGCGCGCGCTTCCCTCCCTCCCCGCCCTCTACATCCGTGACCAAGGCGGGGGCGTCCCGCCCGAACATCGCACGCGCTACTGCGCGTTTACGACCGCCGGCTGGTGCGCCAGCCCCAGCGCACACGCACACGCACGCGGCCCCAGGCACCCCAGTGCCATCGAGGAGGAGTGGGCCCACATGGGAAAACAGGTTCGTACTTCCCTTGTGTCGGGAAAATGAGTTACTTTACTCTTTGTAGGACTTGGAGAGTTGGTGCTTGTGGTGCTTGGAACACTTGGGGGACTTAAAGAGTTGGGATGCTTGGGGACTTGGGATGCTTAGGGGGGCTCGGGATACTTGGGGGACTTGAGGACTTGGGATGCTTGGGGACTTGGGATGCTTAGGGGGGCTCAGGATACTTGGGGGACTTGGGGAGTTGGGATGCTTGAGGGACTTGGGATGCTTGGGGGGCTTGGGACATGTTGGAGACTTGGGAGTTGGGATGCTTAGGGGGCTTGGGATGCTTGGGATGCTTGAGGACTTAGGAGTTGGGATGCTTGGGGAACTTGGGATGCTTATGGTACTTGAGAGTTGGGATGATTGGAGGGCTTGGGATGCTTAAGGGACTTTAGATACTTGAGATGTACTTAAATGTACTTAAATGTACTCAAGGGGCTTAGAGAAATTTTACTAAGCCCAGTAAGCCAATCAAGTAAGACATTAAGTAACCTAAGTGGACCTAAGTAGTCCTAAGCAGTTTAAGTTTTTTTGGATTTTGCTGATGCAGGCTCTCAAGGACTTCTTGCCGCACCATGACTCTCTCTTAGGACTAGCCCCGCATCTACATCCTGCACCTCCGAAATCGCGACCAATACAACCTATCTGGAGTCCTACGCCCCCTCCTAATGTACCGCCCTCAGTCCCGGACACAGCATTTACGACGGACCCCAATGAGTTTGGGCTCTGTCGACAATACACTACTGCTCCTCGAGTTGATCCGGAGATCTACACCAGTATAGATGAGCTAGCAGAAACCCCGTCTCGGACTCTCAGCCCGACACAACTACGCGGCTCGGACCCGGAACGACACTAGCCAACACCGTGACTGATGCACCCTTCTACCAACCTTTCTCTAACGCGACTACATTCAGGCTACTGGGATGGTTCCATGGCCCCTCATCTTCAAAGAGCCTGGCCGACCTTGATTGACTAGTAAACACCATCATTTTAACTGAAGACTTCGACGCAGACGATCTCCAGGGCTTCAGCGCAGCTCGTGAGATGGCGCGTCTTGACGTTCACAGTTCTTCCTGTCTCCCCTTTTCCGCTACTGATGGCTGGCGAGAGGGTTCTGTCGCAATTAACGTCCCAAATGTCAAACGAACGTATACCTCTGAATCTGCGGCTCCAGAGTTCAAGGTCAATGGCATTTACTATCGGCCCTTACTCGAGGTTATCAAGAGCGTGTGCGAAGGGCCTACTAGTCGGAATTTTCACTGGGTCCCACATAAACTTTTCCACACATCCCAAGGAGAACAAGTTCGCGCCTACACCGACATATTCAATTCAGATGCGATGCTTGAGGAGGACGCTCAAATCCGAGCGCTACCGCGTGATCCCGAGGACGGGCCAGAGACCGAGCTTGCCATACTGGCAGTCCTCCTCTGGTCAGACTCGACCCACCTCGCCAACTTCGGTACGGCCTCCCTGTGGCCAATCTACTTGTTCTTCAGGAATGCCTCGAAGTACATCAGGGGGAAGCCGACTGCCTTCCCTGCACAGCACATCGCTCATATCCCTTTGGTGAGCTCGAAACACGACATCCCCATATGCATTCTAACATCGATATAGCTTCCAGATACTATTCAAGACTTTTATCTCAAGAAATACGGTACCACGGCCACCGCGGCTGTTCTGCGGTTTCTCAAGGTAGATCTAATGCAAAAGATATGGCTTCTTTTGCTTGACGACGACCTCGTCCACGCCTACGCCCATGGAATAACTATCACATGCGGTGATGGAGTAACGCACCGGATATTCCCTCGTTTCTTCACATACGCCGCCGATTATCCAGAAAAGTAGGTCAACTGATCGTAAATATCCGATCGCACACTCAACTGGTAATTTGGTTTAGAGTCCTTATTGCTTGCATCAAGTACCTGTCACAATGTCCATGTCCTCGATGCCTCATCAAGAAGACTCAAGTCCCGGAAACCGGGACTAGAAGGGACAATCAACGGTGTAGTAACATGCGTGAAGACAAATGACTTCTTCGACACTCAATTGCCAAGGCACGCGAGTTTATCTTCATCAAAGGTGTCGGCGTCACCGGAAAGTGGATACAAGACATTCTAGGCGCAAGTTCACAGTTGCCAAACCAGGCGAGTATAGAATCGTTAACGCAAGTCCTCGTTCTCACACGAAGACCCTCAGAGTGCCTTCTCGGCGCGACTGTCAGAGCATGGGTTCAACTTATATCCCATGCTTGTTGTGGACCTCCTCCACGAATTTGAGCTTGGTGTGTGGAAAGCAATATTCACACACCTCCTCCGAATATTGTACACCGAAGGGAATGACAAGATTCAACTTCTAAATCAGCGGTAAGTATATCCATACATGCATATGCTTCCAACGGGCTCACTGATAGTCTTAGCTTCTGTGAAGTACCCACATTCGGCAATGCTATTAGACGATTTACAAACAACATCTCAGGCATGAAGAAGATGGCCGGACACGATTTCGAGGATATACTACAGGTAATGTTGCGCCCATTGGAATATGTATCCCCTCATGGTCACTCATTGGCTGCAGTGTATCATGCCGGTCATCGAAGGCCTGCTCCCCCCACCCCACAACGAGGTCATTCTAGATCTCTTGTTTGAGCTCGCGCTATGGCACGCGTTCGCTAAACTGCGCATTCACACCGACAAGACGCTGGATTTGTTTGAAGCTTCTACAAAGTCCCTAACCGCTGCGACGCGACGGTTCCTCAAGGTGACTTGCGACGCGTATATGACTCAGGAATTACCCAAGGAAACGGCCGCTCGCGGACGATGCACAGCAGCACTCACAGGGAAGGGTAATATGCGCACTGCCAAGGGCAAGTCCAATTCAACTCCCAAGAGGAAGACCCTCAATTTGGCGACGTACAAATATCACACGCTCCCAGACTACCCTGATACGATTAGAAGATTTGGAACGACCGACAACTATAACACACAGATTGTACAAAGTCATTGTTTCCCGTGTTTATCAACTAATTAGGTACATCGCAGGGTGAATTGGAACACCGACGCGTGAAGAAGTTCTATGCTAGAACTAACAAAAGAAACGCAGCGCCACAAATCGCAAAGATGCAACGACGCGAGGCCATCCTCCACGCAATGGCTTCCGAGGACCCCATAGGATCCAAGAGTCGACAACAAAGATCCGACGCCACACCCCTCCCTTTCACGTCGCTCGACGTACACCATCACATCGCGGACTCGCCACGCTCGCACGTCGATATCTTAGGATGGGTCCACAACAAAAGTGGCCACCCAGGCGTCAAGGTCAGGTCGTCCCTGCTGTGTCTGCGTGTGACGGAAAGCTAATAGTTCATCAGGACTTTATCCCTCGCCTCAAGGATCATATCATGGCACGCCATACGAGGTTGCCGCACTACGGTGAAGAATACGCGTTCACAGATACAGAACTCGATGACGTAGAGATTGTCCATGGCCGCTTATACGAGCATCAAGCAATCTGAGTGAATTACACAACATACGACATGGGTCGTGCTCAAGACTACATTAATGTGCGCAAACACGCGAATGTCATGGTATTGGCACACGAGGATGATGAAGATGCAATACACCACCCCTATTGGTATGCAAGAGTACTCGGAGTATTCCACGTCAACATCCGACTCTCTGATGACGCAGAACCCAAGAGAACAGATGTTCTCTGGGTCCACTGGTTTGGCCGAGACAGAGACTACCACGGCGGGTTCGAGACACGCCGACTCCATCGCGTCGGTCTCATGAGCCCAGACGATATCACATCGTATGGCTTCCTAGACCCAAGCGATGTCTTACGCGCCGTCCACCTCGTTCCCGCGTTCGATACTAACATGACCGCAGACGATGATGAGACAGAATTCCACTATGTGTCTATGTAAGGGGTTCAGCTTCATGTCCGAGTCACTCTGCGCATCACGCTAATAGATTGTATCCAGGTTTGTAGACCGCGATATGTTCATGAGATACCTGGGTGGTGGTATCGGACACAAAGCTACTGTCCATATACAACCGAGCACCTTCAAACGTGCACATGAAGAGGACACGGAAACCCAACTTGAAGAGGAAGGTCTCGAGGCAGACGACGTGACTGATCACATAGACATATACGACGCAGGTACTCTCGAAGACGAAAGGGGCTCCGAGGGGATTAGCACAGATGAAGAAGCCGATTATGGCTATGGGGGCAGCACAGGTGGAGAGGACTCGCCGGACTCGGACTCGGACCAGGAAGGTAGCGATTGCGAAGAACATACGGACGGATACTACGAATAATCAATGGCTACTACATACATAGATGGCTTTCATGAATGTACATGTATTCGTACTCGGGGTGAATACGACTGTGGAACCCGGGCGTGCGAGTAGAATTGCACCGACTGAGTCTCAGATGTATGAGTGAAAAGGATCATTTATTAGAGTATTCTACTATGCTTTTTATAGTTTTCTATGTACAAGAAGGTAGCCATGAGTATTATAAAGTTGTAATAGAGTACAAAATAATATATACAGCCCTTAAAGGGTGTTGTAACGTGTAATGCGTTGGGAGGAGACCATGCAACGTCAAAGATAATCTTTAGCAGCTATTAGGCCCTATAAGGCAGTCATGCTTGTGTAATCACGAAGTCGCGTCGTCGTGCATGCTCCGGTCCGTGGAAGTCCACGCGTTTTCCCTCATAAGGAAGGTGTGCTTATATAAACACAAATGCGCACCTGTGCAATTAATATGTAGTAGTTATAGTAGCTATGTTGATTAATCAGAGCCATAGAACGTGTACGTGCTCTAGCTCAACATCGTGCCACTCCAAGATAACACATGATGCATATGCCTTGCAAGTTCTCACCAATCTGGGGACTCCATACAAGAGGAAGGTCACCCCCTTTGCTCATGATGCCATTCTGCTGATCCTTCTCAAGATCATCGCTTATATTGGAATTGTGTTGCAGGGGTAGGTGGTACATTGCCTACTCAACACAGATAGGTGACTGCCCTACACTGTCTCCCCAAATTGGGAAGCCTTGTATACAACCACTGGAACCGGTGACAATGAGCCAAGGGCTCCCGCCACATGGATATCATTACCTAAGCTACCTACTTTTAGGACTTTTCGTGATGTACTCGATAGTGCCGGGCACTACTCGATAGTGCCGGGCACTACTCGATAGTGCCGGGCACTACTCGATAGTGCCGGGCACTACTCGATAGTGCCGGGCACTACTCGATAGTCTCGATAGTGCCGGGCACTACTCGATAGTGCCGGGCACTACTCGATAGTGCCGGGCACTACTCGATAGTGCCGGGCACTACTCGATAGTGCCGGGCACTACTCGATAGTGCCGGGCACTACTCGATAGTGCCGGGCACTACTCGATAGTGCCGGGCACTACTCGATAGTGCCGGGCACTACTCGATAGTGCCGGGCACTACTCGATAGTGCCGGGCACTACTCGATAGTGCCGGGCACTACTCGATAGTGCCGGGCACTACTCGATAGTGCCGGGCACTACTCGATAGTGCCGGGCACTACTCGATAGTGCCGGGCACTACTCGATAGTGCCGGGCACTACTCGATAGTGCCGGGCACTACTCGATAGTGCCGGGCACTACTCGATAGTGCCGGGCACTACTCGATAGTGCCGGGCACTACTCGATAGTGCCGGCACTACTCGATAGTGCCGGGCACTACTCGATAGTGCCGGGCACTACTCGATAGTGCCGGGCACTACTCGATAGTGCCGGGCACTACTCGATAGTGCCCGGCACTACTCGATAGTGCCGGGCACTACTCGATAGTGCCGGCACTACTCGATAGTGCCGGGCACTACTCGATAGTGCCGGCACTACTCGATAGTGCCGGCACTACTCGATAGTGCCGGGCACTACTCGATAGTGCCCGGGCACTACTCGATAGTGGCCGGGCACTACTCGATAGTGCCGGGCACTACTCGATAGTGCCGGGCACTACTCGATAGTGCCCGGCACTACTCGATAGTGCCGGGCACTACTCGATAGTGCCGGGCACTACTCGATAGTGCCGGGCACTACTCGATAGTGCCGGGCACTACTCGATAGTGCCGGCACTACTCGATAGTGCCCGGCACTAACTCGATAGTGCCGGCACTACTCGATAGTGCCCGGCACTACTCGATAGGCCCGCCTGGGCCACTACTCGATAGTGCCCGGCACTACTGGATAGTGCCCGGCACTATGATAGTGC
>WTXF01000516.1:0-16240 GCA_022496215.1 Russula brevipes | reverse complement strand
CCGCAAGCGGAACTCTTTTTAAAGCTGAGGTGCCTATGACACATCTGGATCTGGGTGCTCTTTCCCAATGAGCTTCGAAAAAAGGGAAGAGAGGCGAGGGCGAACGCGGACCTGGGCGTCGTCGGCGGAGGTAGGGGCTGTCGTCGGTGGACGGGGGCAGAGGGGTTTGGGTGGGGGGTTAAAGGAAACGAGGCGGCTTTTGGATTCAAATCGTCGGTTTAAGTTTGAGATCGACAGGGAATGCCATTTGGTGGAGCTGAATTGAAACCTTCCTGGCAGAAACCCGCCGTCAACCCTTCTTCTTCCACACCGGTATAGCCCTCTTTCGCCGAAAAATATACGAGAGAAGAGGGGCCCCAACACATGATGCACGCATAATTCTTACCGCTATACAACGGGAGGTCCTGCGACCCTTCAGGGAAAGGGAAAAAGTTGCAACGCAGCTAATGGCAATATTATTTTTTTTCGTTTCCACGTGTTGGGGGTTTGGGACCTCTTCTTTAGAATAGATAGATAGAAAAAAATCAACAACAAATATGGAAAGAAACGTTTGGTTTTAAACTTACATTGCGTTTGGAATATACTCTTGGAATAATATGGTTATTGACGCTCAGATCGTGGTTGAATATTTGGTGAACGCTAAGCGCACAGTCGTTCGGCAGAGCCCGTTTAGTTGTCGACCCCACGAGGTAGCCAGAATTGCCAGATTGGGCCATTAACGTAAGCGAGAACCGCGGCTTGCGAAAATGAAAATGATCAAATTGACCCTGTAACGGTCAACCGGCGGGCCGCTTACACGGTTACACCCACGGGCATGCGACTGTTCGTAGCCGAAGCTGAGTTGAGTTGGACAGTTGGACAATCTGAATCTCTGCTGCGTTCCGTTTCCAAGTCGTTCCAAATAACTCTACTGTGGATCTGTTTCGCCAATCCGCGGAGAGAACAATGTGATCGCGGCATTCGCGATGTTGGGTGATGTAGTGATGTTCGCAATATGTCAACCAAACTTCTTCAGCTGCTTTCGTCCGCTAGTCGCGTGGTATGCCATGCTTCGCGACTCACACGTTGCCCTGTGCCGTCGGGCCCCTCGTGCCCCATTTGTTTCCCGATGCTTCCCCATACCTTGTACCTGTCTTCTCTTCGTTTCAACACCCCTCACCTTGCGATAATAATTCTCCTCGAACATAATCCTTCCCAGCTCAGTCATGTGGACATTATACGAGTAATCAAGATGGCGCGGGAAATTGCCAGAGGGGGCAGTTCCGACCCTATGCTACCGTATCGTGGTTCACGCATATGTTCCCTCCCCCCCCTTTCTTCCTCCTCTGGGAAATTGCTGATCCGAGGGTATGTAACATTGATCCCTACGTATACGTCTACTATATCCCTTCATGGCCATGTGCAGTTGATAATTCGCAGGGAAGCTGTAAACGAAGCCCTCATGGGGGCACAGGTTACGATACGCTCCTGCCCAATTTGCTCGCCCTCCTTTATTTTCTCAAAGGGCCGTCATTGCGCCATCACCGGGTCGCATATTGCTTCCGATCGTGGACAACATCGATGATACGTTCAATTGGCACTCCCCACGAGCCATACGACCCATATTCCTCTTTCTACATGACTTTGCCCGGGGCTGCTAACTTTGCAAGGGGCGTGTGTGCGGAGTTTTTTCTTCTCGTTTTTTCTAAATTAAAGACGCACCCGGAGTCCGTAAGCGACGCGCCGCCGTACCAGGGCCCGAAGCGAGCGAAGCAGGGGGCGTGCCGACCCCTTGTTCCCGTGTCAGGAACCTTGGTTTCCCACCAACGTCCGTGACTTGTGCATGCAAATATTCCACAAAGAAACGCTCTCCCAGTGGGATACCGTAGAGATTATTTTTTTTAACTCCCTGGCTCTCACCCGAGCTGAGCGAACCCCCTCCACAGACCTTTTTATTACGTCCTGTCATATTTTTCTTTCGTTCGTACTCCGCGAAAAAGCCGCCAGCGTATGGCATAATTCCGTCCTGGCTGCCCGCCTCCGCCCCCCCACCTTCTCGCACCGCACCGCGTGCGCACGCAATAAAGGGCCGGGCCAGTTCGTTGACGGGCTTGTTCTCCCGCCGCACTCATAGTTCTGAGGGAGGAAGGAATTTAATTATGCTCTCCGTCGCTCATCTATCGGTACCCCAACTGGCCCCTGGTTTCATGTAGCAAGCACCCTTTGGCCAGGGCATGCATAAAGAATTTAAGTCCAGAAGACCCCGCGGATCTATCGCTTCCTCGATCTTTCTTCCTCTGCCTTCAATCCAAGAACGCTAAGTACCGCATCCCCACCTCTAGGGGAGTTCCAGGAAGCTCAACTAATGCCGACACCGAATTCTTGCCACCATACAGCTCGTCCGTGGTAATCACAAACTCAGGAACAGAGACGCCCAGTGGCGTGCGTGTACATTACCCAGCAGTTAGATGATCTTGACGCACATTTGGTCCAATAAGTGTGCTCATTATATGCTATTAGAAACCCACTAGGAAGCGAAATCTACAGAATGGATGCTATGATGCGGCTACTGCCGCTGGGGGCTCGGAGGCAGGCGTACCTATGCGGGACAAATCCTCGCTGATCACGTCTTTTATATTTCGTATAGGCTCTCCCTGGATCACCTTCTTCACTTCCTCAATGTCGAGGGTTTCGTGTTCAATGAGTGCGAGTGCAAGCTGCACAAGGCATGGATCAGCAAGTCGATGGCAACCAAATGGACACCAGGGATACATACCCGGTGCAACTCTTGTTGCTTCGACCGGAGAAGAGCAAAGACCCTGGCTTGGCCAGTTTGTAGCAATCTTGGCGAAATTTGCGATCGTCAATGGTACAAACCAGAGAATAGAGCGCGTGAACCCTCCCTCACCTCCGCACTTCGCTTTCAATCTCCTCGCGCTTACTTGTGGAGATGTTCTCTTCTCGATCATTGAGGTAAACCGGACCAATCTTCTCGGAATATCCCCAGTTCTACAAATAGGACAAGGCGGTCATGTTTTCCACTTTTAATATATATATAGTTGGGCAGACTTGCCTTCACCATGCGAGTGGCAGTGGCAGTTGCCTTGCGCAGATCGGATGATGCACCACTCGTGACATTTTCCGGTCCAAAAATGAGTTCCTCTGCAACACGACCGCCGAGCGCAACGTCTATATCGGCCAAAAATTCCTTTTGTGAGACCATCAGTCTATCGTCTTTCGGTAGTTGAGACGTCTGCCAGTATTGATGTTATCATCAGGACCTTTTGGCAAAGAGAGGGAGTGCGTTAAGACGCACGACTCCTAATGCATGTCCGCGTGGCATGCAAGTAACTTTGTGCAAAGGCATCGCGCCGTCGGTGTAGAGAGCCGTGAGCGCATGACCGCCTTCGTGGTATGCAGTGAGACGCTTGACTTTTTCGTCTATGTACGAGCTACGTCGTTCCGCCCCCATAACGATGCGGTCCTACGCGCGAGCACACATCCAGTTAGTCATACTCCCCATCATCATGACGCGAAAATGGAGGCGACCTTAGCCCATTCTAAATGGCTCAGAGCAACTGCCTTGCACTGTTCTTTTGAGGCCTGTATAGCGGCTTGACTGATTGGCAAAAACCATGAATAATCTAAACGAGACCGCCAAAGGGCAGAAACTTACTTGACCATGTTCTGCAAGTCGGCGCCCGAGAAGCCTGGAGTTCCCCGCGCCAAAACCATAGGATCAACATCGGGACCAAGGACGATTTCCTTCATGTGGTGTACCAGGATTTGAGCGCGTCCACGAATGTCAGGGAGCGGAACGGCGATATGCCTGTCGAAACGCCCTGGTCGAATGAGAGCTCTTCGAGTCCACGATGCCATCAATAACAGACCGCCAGTCGATTGAACGGAGCACGTACTCGTCGAGAGACTCGGGGAAATTAGTCGCGGCGATGACGATGACTCCTTCATCTTGCACGAATCCATCCATCTCGACCAGTAGCTGATTGAGGGTCTGCTTCATATACTGTTGATCGCGAGCGCTGCGCTTTCCACCGACGGCGTCGAGTTCATCGATGAAAATGATTGCAGGTTGCTTTTTCCGCGCCGTCGCGAATAGCTCGCGCACGCGTTTAGCGCCAACACCGACGAACATCTCGTCAAACTCGGAGCTGCATCGCGTTGGAGGACAAATTGAACATCAATGGGCATTGATACGCACCCTGACGCGAATAGGAACGGGACACCGGCCTCGCCTGCCACGGCCCTCGCAAGCATGGTCTTGCCAGTTCCGGGCTCACCAGTAAGCAGCACGCCCTTCGGAAGCTTTCCACCGAGCTCGGCGAACTTTGAAGGGTCCTTCAAAAATTCGACCACGTCCTTGAGCTCCTCTTTTGCCTCGTCAACACCGTGGACGTCGCTGAAACGAACGGGTTTGCTAGACTCATGAGGTTCGAATTCGGATTGACGGGGGGCGGCCTTGACGAGCCCAGAGTTCTCGACCACGACGGACAGTATTGTCAAAATGACTGCATTCAGTTAGAATATACTTTCATGCAGCACGCACGAACTTGACTTACAGAAAGTGGCTATGCCGGCAAAGACCAAAAAGCGCGCAAAGCTCGGGATCCATGCACCTTTACCTGCAACTGGGGTAAGGGTAGGACAGGAAAGGTCCCGTATCACTCACGTTCTTTGATTATAACATGGACAGGATTCCCGCTACCACCCTGACCAGCGCTAAGGGCGGCGAGAAGCTTCACCATGTCCGGGGACAGTTGACCCATTGAACCTAATCCAGGAATAGATGAAGACGGGGGCTCGACGGTTGCGCCTGCAAGGACTGAGGACGCGATTTGCTGACTACGGGAAACGGCGGGCTGGGGCGGTACGGAGTCGGACACTGCTTCTTGTGCAGACGCGGATGGAAGTTCAGACGGTTCGGCTTGGAGTGCCGGGGGTGACGGAGTAGCGAGCGGATGAGCAGCAAGGAGAGACTCGCGCCTGCGCACTGCGGGGTTGATCGATGCTTCCTTGCTTGCTTTGAGAAGAGCCTGGAGATAATACTCGAAAGCCTTGTCCGAATGAAGGAGAGGCGAAGCTGGGTCCTACAAGTCAAATCCACAGGTCAGCAAAGCCATAGGTACGCCCAAGAAGGCAGCGCACGAATTCGGTCATCCTCTCCCACCGGTTTATGATGAGCTCGAAGCCGGGCTGGATATTAGTTTCGGAGAGAGCCTGGAAGAGGCCGAGCTGTTTCTCGACGTCATGGGGATGCGCGTTCGCGTCTACCTCTATCCGAGCTACGTGAGCTATCGCATGGGGGGAGGGGGTCGGAGAGGGCTTTGATGAAAATATTGAGCCGAAGGAGATGGTTCGGGACGGAATGAGCACGAGCTGAAACGGACGAGTGGGAAACGAGGGACGATGGTTGTGAGAGAGCGAGGAGAATGCGTTAGTTCTATGCCAGAAGACACTCGTATGCATGGCTCTGAGCTGATACCGTGCCGGCGAGGGCACGGCGAACAGCCCGAGCCTCATCAGTGCGGTCATTTTGCGAGGCAAGGGCGAGTGAGTGAGTCTGTGCGTGAGTGTACGCGGCGCGTCGCCGGCCAGACCACGTGGGCCCATCACTCATGTCCTCCGCCAGCGACTCCCCCCGGGTACAAGCCTCGCTCGCTTTGCTCTCTCAGACCTGCTCCCTTTCCATCGCAGCCATCAATGCTAAATCAGACGCGCAAGCGCCCCCGCTCTCTACGCTGCACGCGGATGCCATCTCGCTCCTCTCCATGATCTATTCGAATACGACGAAACTCTCCATTGCCCTCAATCCATCGAACCCGGCCTACTCTGCCGCCCTCGCTGTCCTGAAAGATCTCACGACCCACTCGTCCACGCTCGCGTCCAATGCCTCGCTATTCTTCCCAAACGTCCACGGCCGCGCCCTCACCGCAGAAGTACAATACACAGCGAAGAGCGTGCTCTCGGCCCTCCAGGAGCTCGCCCACGCGCACCTCGCCCTCCTCGTCAAGCCCGAGCCCAAGCACGCGAGCCACGCCGACACGACACATCCCAGAACATCTCGAAACGGAAAAAACGACGCCTATCTCGCCAAGACGGGCGTCGTCCACGACCTCATCGCACAAGCCAAGGCCGAGCAACCTCAGGGCCTCTCCAAAACTAATCTGATCGCCGTCCGCAAACGCTGGCACGAGCACTCGGACATCATCGCCGACGCGGCGGCGACTCTCGAATCCGAGGCCTCTCCTTCCGACGACGCCGACGACGGAGACGAAGACTTTGACGATGGCTGGGACGATCCCGAGCTCGGTCTTTCCATGCCAGGGAAGCTGGGTCCGGACCAGGTTGAGCTCGCGAAGGCAGTGCGCACCCACTCACGCTTCGCATTTCCCGCCCGATCTCTGACTTTGGTGTCCCCCCCTCCCCCTTGCTCGGCAGATACTTCATGTTGTACGGCGCACGTCGGCGCTATTCGATGACATTCGCGGCACTATCCTACCTCCTCTACGTGCCCCCACTCAGCCACCACCAAATGCCCTGCTGGACGATCTGCTAGATTCTGCTCCACCGCTCGTGGATGCCGTAGACAACCTGGCGACGCAGGTGTATGGTACCCCGGACGATCTAGCTCACTTATCCGAAGCTCGTGATTCGTTCGCTCGTGCCCTATCTTCCTTGGCCAGCGCTGTAAAGGGCTTTTGGAAGGGGAAGGAAGACCCACGTCCGGCGCATGAGAAGGGCAGTCGGACGTATTTTACTGAGCAGTTTGCACGATTAAATGTAGCCGTCGAAGCTATTCAATGGACGACCCTAGCCTGATTCTTTCGGTCACCCACTATGGAGGTACGCCTATCAATAGTAGCCAACGAGCTCCCTCTGCTGCTCGTCTTTTCCTACACTGGTGCATGACAAGCAATGCATTCATATCTACCATTCAAAAAGCAGAAGTGTCCGAGTGTTTCGTTAAGTTCAATGTCTGTAAAAAAGTCTTAAGAATACATACCCCCGGTGGGGTAACGTTCAAAGGCGTTATTCAAGAAAGTCGTGGCACGTCTATGAAGCACGAAAAGGTGACAAGAAATCGCAACACCCAACCAGACAAGACAAGCCCACGTTCGAAGGGTCCCCAAGAAAAGTAAAATACAACCCAAGTTGGGTTTACGCCGTTGAGTTGTTTAGGATTTGCTGCACGCCGTTCTCGTCCATTCTAAGGTGATGGTCAGAGATGATTAGTCCAGTGAATGACTCGGCCCTGCCCTGACGCAAAGATGGCGTACCCGAGAATTCCATAGCCATCGTCGGGGGAAACACCTGTATTGGGGGAAGAACCTACTGTCCCACTCGCGGACGGTCCCTGGACAAATGTCCCAGGCAGCAGAGCTTGCGCAGACCACTTAAGAACAAACAGCGGCGATGTCAGTCAACCATTGCAAAGCTCGTTTTGCCAACCACTGGCCTGGTATTGAGTCATCCCACCGACGCCAGAGTCCTGTCCAGCTGCGGGGATCGGGTCATCGACGGTCGGCTCTTATCCCGCACGATAGCAAAAAAAGAAGCACAGACTTTGCAGCCATGTCGAATATGCATTGTTAAGCTGCTCCTGACTGGCACCCGTACCAAGTGTCCCGGAATCCTGACCTGAAGACAACGACCGACAACATATTGTTAGACATCTGCTTATCATGACTGTGCATGACATGACTTGCGTTTCTGTTTCCCATTTGGAGATGCCGCGGAGGGGGACGAGGCATTGAAAGGTACGAACTGCTGTACGTTGTCGGAGGTAACGAGACCGAACGCAGTGAGCACCAAGGGCTTGCCGATGCTACCCAAACGCAGGTCTGATGTCAGGCCTATTGCCAATTAGATGGACAAAATACCCACGTCTGAGCAGATTGGGCTTGAATTTGGATCCAAGACACAGTTTGATCTAATGTATCATCAAAATACGATCTCCGGGTTCCGCTTCCAGGGCCACTTGGCGAGTAGCTGTTCTGGTCGGGGATCAGCTGGAATGTGCCGACATCGATATCTGGAGCATTCGAAATATCTTCGGTGTCTACGCCGTCATTGCCATTGAATGCACTACCAACGCCGCTATTCTGCCTCTTTGCCTCCGCTAGAGACACCACTTAACATGCAACGCAGGGTGGGATGGAGAGCACGTACTCGGCGCCATCCAACGACCACGAATCTTCTTGCCCACATCCAACACACGGGGCGCCGCACGTCGTTCGTTGATAATCGTTTCGAATAACTTCGAGGGAGTCATGAGACCGCCCAGTGTGCGCTTACGAGGGCTTCCGGGAGCAGGTGAAGGCTTGGGAGACTTAAGTGGAAATAACTTGGGGCACGACGGACAGAAGAAGCCGTGGGTCCTGATGTGAAACAAAATTAGAAGACCATCCGTGGGCGACAGTGTTGGAACAGACCCTGAAGCAATCAGGTGGTTGGGATCGTGTTTGCGAACGAGCTTGGCTATATCTGCGTGCCACTTGGTGACAGTATTCGTGTTGCAGTTCTTCGAAGAATTAAGGGTCGAGCTGCAGCGAGCGTCATTGGCCAGCTCCCAGGCAATGATCCCCGGCTCATCGGCATAGCGCGAAACTAGAAACTGTACATATTCGTAGAATTTACACTGGATTTCCGGATGGGTGAAAAATTCGTCGTGCGTCTTTGCATCTCCAAACTCCCGTACGTAAGTATCCATTCCACCTGATATATGTTTAGCACAAATGAGTCGAGCATCATGAGCATGGGATACCGACCATAGTTATTGGAAAGAAAGTTGCGTGGCAAGGGGCAAGGGGCCTCTTCGTTACGACGTACGGCAGTCGGGGAGTCAGTCACAGAAGGGCTCCAGTTGTTGGTCAAGGAAAAGTACACATAGATGTTGTACTTTTTAGAGAGAGCAATGAACCTGTCCAAGCGCTGAAACCCATTCGGACCGGTGTTGATCTTGGTGGTTTTGTCCTTGATAAGCTGGAGCCAAAATCCCGATTCAGGAATCTCGGTGACATCTATGATTGATCTGGGTATGAGCAAACGAAAGGGAGTAAGGGGCACCTGTCCGCACCGTTAAACGCCCAGGTCCTGACAACATTGATGCCAGATTTGGACATGTTAGCCAGAGTGTTACAAATGTCATCCTCGGAATTCAGGTATGGCAACCAATACGCGTTAGTTCCAATAAAGGTGAAAGGCCTGGTGAAAACGGTGAGGGCGACCTGAACATGCGAGAAGTTGCAGGATCAACGGTGATACTCACTTGCCATTAGCAATGAGATTTGTCCCAGAGGCAGAAACAAATGACGATGCTTGGCTCCTAGACGATGTACGCGTAGGGCCAGCGGAGGCAGGCGAGAGGCCGCTTAAGATAGAAAAGAGCCAGAAAGCGACCGCAAGGGGATGCATGAGAGTGATCGGACGTCCCCACAGGCCTAGGGAATAGCGCGAGGGATCGCCTTTTAGTATTCCCATTCGTGACGTGGCACCCCAACACGGAGACAACTGCGGAGTTGCGATGGCGGATAGAACACCCACCAGTCGACAACGTTAACAGCGTCTCTCAATTCATATTCGAGTGAGGGTGCCAAGCATCGATGTGATTTAAAGTAACCCCATTGTGGGTCATGAGACGGTTCGAACCACGGGCGGCGATCTCCATCTCCGACCGCAATGCACTAATTGTTGGCCTCCAAGTCGATGGAACCTTCTCCCAGCTGAGGTAGACCACCCTCTGAACACATCCGACTGATAACACCACGATGATGTCGATGACGCCGACGAAGACGAAGACTTTGACGATGGCTGGGACGATCTCTTCCCATTCCAGGGAAGCTGGGTCCGGACCAGGTAGATCTCGCGAAGGCAGTGCGCGCCCACTCGTGCTTCGCATTCCCCGCGCCCGATCTCTGATTTCGGTGTCCGTGGGGCCGCGTTGGGCGCCCCATGGGAACATCTAATGAGGATCTTACGCAGGGGGAAGAGAACGGGAGGCGGAAGCCGGAAGGCCGGGACCCCGTTGAAGAGTGGAGAGGAGAGAGAGGATGTTGGTGTACGACGAGAGCGGGACCAACACCAGAAACCATAGCATGCATCTGCCAGCTTGTTCGCGCACCCCATGAAGTCGCCATAGGCCTGCGCCTCCATGTGCAGCAGCCAAAGCACACTGTCGCGTGCCACCCGCTGGCAGGCACACCTGCGGCGCAAACGCGTGCCCGCGGAGCGACTCGCCTTGCTGCGTCTGTCCATATCCACCTTCATATGTATGTCTGGCGCACAACGAACGGAAAAGAAAAAAAATACCAAACACCAAACAGTATTTGGTTCCGCGCATGAAACGGGGGGATGGAGCGGAGTAGGGGGGGGAGGAGGCGAGGCCGCACGCACCCGACAGCATTAATGTAGGTCAGCGTGCGCGGGAGGTCGATGCAGGACCAGTCGCCGAGAAATAAAAAAGGCGCAATTCATCATGTGCAAGTCAGCATCGCCTGGTGGGTATCGTCACAAATCTGGCCATCCATTGTGACGAACGAGTCGGCAACAATATCATATTGTATGTCAGCAGTTACCGCAACTGAACAGGAGGTCGGATCCGCACCTGAATGTCGTGCGGCGCTATTCGATGACATTCGTGGCAACTCTCCCCCCACGTGCACCCAGTCGCCGCCAAACGCTTGCTGGACAATCTGCTAGATGCAGCTCCGTCGCTCGTGGATGCCGTAGACAACCTTGCGACGCAGGTGCTGGCCGCCTCCCGGGTCACATGATGTCGCTTCTTGTTATGGGCTGCCGCGCCGAGGGATGTCGGCCCGCGAAGGGTTCCATTTATGCCACATGCACGTACGGGTTCGAAGAGTAAAATTGGCAGGGTAAGGCAACGGGCCACGCACGCCGCAAGCACAAGCAAGGGCCAATTCGCGCGATGTACAAATTGAAAGCCGCTACAGGTGGGCCGAATCAGCATACGCAGAAAGACTGACTGACTCGAAGCTACTCTCATAATCCGTAATCCGTAGTGAACGAAGTTCACCCGTCGTTCTAGAGTCACCCCTTTCTTGTGACTCTTGTCCCGCAAACCCTGCACCGCGCTCTGCAGAGCTCTCGCAGACCACTCGCCCAAATGTCCCATCACCATCTCTGTCTGGAGAGAGCACACTCCGATAAAAGCGTGCCGAAAGGTACCTCCCGTCCGTGTCCGCCATCGCCCACATCGTGCCGACCCCACGTTGCGGAAGCCAGAGCACTGCATCGCTGCAGTTAGGTGCAGCGCTGTAAAGGGCTTCTGGAAGGGGAAGGAAGATCCACGCAGTCGGACGTATCTTACTGAGCAGTTTGCACAATTAAATGTAGCCGTCGAAGTTGTTCAATGGACGACCCTAACATGAGTCCTTCGATCACCCACTATCACTGTGGAGGTTTGCCTGTCAATAGCGGCCAACCAGCTCCCTCTGCTACTCGTCTTTTCCTACACCGGTGCATGACAATCAATGCATTCATATGTATCATTTACAAAAAGTATCGGAGTGTTCCGTTAAGTTCACTGTCCGTAAAAAGTCTTCAGAACATACCCCCGTGGGGTAACGTTCAATTGCGTTATTCAAGAAAGTCGTGGCAAGTCCGTGAAGTGAAAAGGTGACGAGAAATCGTAATACCCAACCAAACAAGACAACTTCATGTCCGAAGGGTCCCCCAGAGAAGTAACTTACCACCCAAGCTAAGTTTTCTTGGTCCTTTGCGCTGCGTCGCTCAGGATTTGCTGCACGTCCGTTCTAAGATGATGGTCAGAGATGATTAGTCCAGTAAATGACTCGGCCCTGCCCTGACGCAAAGATGGCGTACCCGAGAATTCCATAACCATCATTGGGGGAAATACCGTTGTTGGTGAAAGAACGCGCTGCCCCATTCCCACTCCCGGGCGGAGCCTGGACAAATGTCCCAGGCGCCAGACCGTCCGCAGACCACTGTAAGAACAAAGTCAGCCACCGTTGCAAAGCTCGTCTTGCCAACCACTGGCCTGGTATTGAGTCATCCCACCGACGCCAGAGTCCTGTCCAGCTGCGGGGATCGGGTCATCGATGGTCAGCTCTTATCCCGCGCGATAGCAAAAAAGAAGTACAGACTTTGAAGCCATGTCGTATATGCATTGTTAAGCTGCTGCTGACTGACACCCTGACCAGCTGACCCGTTATCCTGACCTGAAGACAACGACAGACAACATCTTGTTAGATATCTGCTTATCATGACTGTATAACGTGACTTGCGTTTCTGTTTCCCATGTGGAGATTTCGCGATGGGGGCCGATAGATTGAAAGGGACGAACTGCTGAAAGTTGTCTTGGGTAACGAGACCGAACGCAGTGAGCACCACGGGCTTGCCGATGCTACCCAAAACCCCCAAACGCAGGTCTGATGTCAGGCCTATTGCCAATTAGATGGACAAAATACCCACGTCTGAGCAGATTGGGCTTGAATTTGGATCCAAGACACAATTTGATCTAATGTATCATCAAAATTCGATCTCCGGGCTCCAGGGCCACTTGGCGCGTAGTTGTTCTGGTCAGGGGTCGCCTGGAATGTGCCGATATTGATATCTGGAGCATTCGTAATATCTTGTGTGTCTACGCCATGATCGCCATTGAATGAACTACCCTGACCGCCATTCTGCCTCTTTGCCTCCGCTAGAGACACCACTTAACATGCAATGCAGGGTGGGATGGAGAGCACGTACACGGCGCCATCCAACGACCACGAATATTCTGGTCCACATCCAACGCACGAGGTGCCGCGCGCCGTTCGTTGAAAATCCTTTCGAATAACTTCGAGGGAGTCATGAGACCGCCCAGTGTGCGCTTACGAGGCTTTCCGGGAGCAGGTGAAGGCTTGGGAGACTTAAGTGGGAATAACTTGGGGCACGACGGACAGAAGAAGCCGTGGGCCCTGATGTGAAACAAAATTAGAAGACCATCCGTGGGCGACAGTGTTGAAAACAGACCCTGAAGCAATGAGGTGGTTGGGATCGTGTTTGCGAACGAGCTTGGCTGTATCTGCGTGCCACTTGGTAACCGTATTCGTGTTGCAGTGCTCCGAAGCATTAAGGGTCGAGCGGCAGCGAGCGTCGTTGGCCAGCTCCCAGGCAATGATCCCCGGCTCATCGACATAGCGCGAAACCACGAACTGTACATATTCGTTGAATTTACATTGGATTTCCGGATTGGTGAAAAATTCGTCGTGCTTCTTTACATGGCTAAACTCCCGTACGTAAGTATCCATTCCACCTAATATATGTTTAGCACAGATGAGCAGAGCATCATGAGCATCGGATACCGACCATAGTCATTGGAAAGAAAGTTGCGTGGCAAGGGGCAAGGGGGCTCTTCGTTACGACGTACAACAGCCGGGGAGTCAGTTACAGAAGGGTTCCAGTTGTTGGTCAAGGAAAGGTACACATAGATGTTGTACTTTTTAGCGAGAGCAATGAACTTGTCCAAGCGCTGAAAACCATTCGGACCGGTGTTGATCTTGGTGGTTTTGTCCTTGATAAGCTGGAGCCAAAATCCCGATTCAGGAATCTCGGTGACATCTATGATTGATCTAGGTATGAGCAAACGAAAGGGGAGTAAGGGGTACCTGTCCACACCGTTAAACGCCCAGGTCCTGACAACAGTGATGCCAGACTGGGACATGTTAGCCAGAGTATTACAAATGTCATCCTCGGAATTCAGGTATGGCAACCAATACGCGTTAGTTCCAACAAAGGTGAAAGGCCTGGTGAAAACGGTGAGGGCGACCTGAACATGCGAGGAGTTGCAGGATCAACGGTGATACTTACTTGCCATTAGCAATGAAATTTGTTCCAGAGGCAGAAACAAATGAGTCATGGCTCCTAGAGGATGTACGCGTAGGGCCAGCGGAGGCAGGCGAGAGGCCGCTTAAGACAGAAAAGAGCCAGAAAGCGACCGCGATGGGATACATGAGAGTGATCGGACGTCCCGCG
Source organism: Russula brevipes (assembly GCA_022496215.1). Taxonomy (NCBI): domain Eukaryota; kingdom Fungi; phylum Basidiomycota; class Agaricomycetes; order Russulales; family Russulaceae; genus Russula; species Russula brevipes. Next base: position 2,245 of record WTXF01000516.1, on the reverse strand, counting down.
GGCCTAGGGAATACCGCCGCAGGGGATCGCCTTTTAGTATTCCCGCTCAAGTGGTTGGCGCCCAACACGGAGACAGTTGCACCGCGAGGATGCAATGGCTGACAGAACACCCACCAGTCGACGACCTACAGTAACAGCGTCTCTCAATTCATATTCGACTAAGCCTCAGGGCGCCGGTGCCGAGCATCGATGGGATAAAGTAGCCTCGTGTATCACAGGTGGGAATTTCCCATCTCACGTGGGTAAACTCCGCAACCAGATCATCCCACACATGTCGTCTACACTTCGACTCCCATGCGCCGTGCCGTACGTGTGCGTCCACGTTCGCGTAACGACCCTAGGCACACCGGCGTCCTTTCTCCATTACAGTACTGTATGCTTCGAATATGCAGGATCTACGGCCCATGCTCGCACTGCACCCGTCACACTGTCCCTTTTCTTGGCAATTACTCCAATCATACAGCCCCTTGGCTCCAGTCCAGGACCGATCATTCGATCATGGTCCACTCAACCCACCCCAGAAATGCCTTCACTCTCTTCAAGCGCTACACCAAATGGTATTTCATAACATTTTCCGGAATCGGATTCACCCTCCTCTCAGCCGCTGCAGCAACTCCTGGATCGAGAAGGTTGAGTTCGTCCCCGAATCAGATAAAGAATGTATGTATCGGAGCGATGGGGTCAGCCCGAGAACGGTGGAACTGATCCTTCCCTGGGTTTCATCTGCGTAGCTCATGGTCAGAACACTACCGGACCTCTCCGGGTGCCTTAAAAACAAGTACAGTACCTCGTGCTTTTTTACTCTTTCGACTGGGAATCGTAGGGCATCACCGAGCAGACGCCTATGTATGTTACCCTTCCAACAGACTCGCCCCTTTCGATGACACGGCACCTGTCTCCAGGTCTCCAGACGACGACGGAGTCCTGGACATTGTGCCCTCTAATATTTTCATTCGACGCGCCGACATATCGGAGCGAAAGCAGGTCTCAGCGTGTGATCAGCGTGTGACCTCCAGAGGGTTTGGGGCCGGCCGCTTGCTGAGCGCTGTGCGCTGAGGCCGCTGAGGGCCCTTGCATCGCGCGGAACGCTCAAATTAGGAGAGACCTGAATTTCTGGCTACAGTATGTCATATGCCCTTGCTTGGTGGGCGCATTGCGTTCCATCGACCCCTCTACACAAACAACCCCACCCATTCACACGATCCCTCCGTCATTCCCGTCCTCGCTGCACATCTTCGCATCCGCCCTTGATGGAAGCCCGATGGAATAGTAATAGGGCGCTTGCGCGTTGTACCCTATTTCCACCTACTGTACCTTACACTCGCTCATGAAGTAATAATGCATGCATAGGATTTCCCATGTTCTCAACGAACGTAAATGAGTGCTGGTATTGCATAAATTCTCATAACTAGAGGTGACCCGTGTGAGCATGAGCAAAAATGACATGTGACATTTTATCAAAGCTCAAGGCAAAAGAGATGATTTCAGTGGGTGGGATGGTGACATCGAAATTGAAATTAGTGAGCAGTGGAACATGAAATGACATGACAGATGATACAGGGAGTCGTGTGCATGGAGAGTGTTGGAACGCACACTCTCAGTGGGACAGGCACAATATGGTGTTACATTACAGTTACAGTTACAGACCGGTGTAGTTATGGAGAGAGAAAAAATACGGGACGTAAGCCAAACTGAGAGAGGTTACGTAGTTTGAAGACAATTGCTCCGAGCATGCAGGAAAGAAGTGGGGACGAATGCTTAGCCGGGAGGAGGGCAAGGCGCACCGCAGTTGTATGCCAGTGTGTTCATGGTGTCTCACAGTCCGTAAGAACGCCTCCTGGCCCCTGCAGTGACGTTGAGCCAACGCTCGAGCGGACGGCACAGTCGTGATCGTCTGTTTGCGTACCACAGAGTCATTTTTGACGATGCAGCTGGGCAGGAAGACGGGTGGTGTGCACGCCGTCCGCCGGAGGATGTCGAGTGCCAATCGAGTGGGGGAGTAGGGAGGGGTCTCAGATAGAGATCGTGAACCCATCAATGGTAGAACGGGATGATAGGGCGGGAGAACGCGGTGATGTCAATAGCTTCTTACCAGGCACTTGAAGAGAGGATTGGGAAATACGAATGGCGGTGACTGTCGATGGCTCCAGTAGTACTGGCCACTGTTGTGGGAGCGACAGCAGCAGTGTGCAATTGTCAGCACGCGCTCTTGCACGGCGGCGGCATTGACCTTGAGAGGGAGCAG
>WTXF01000515.1:0-16241 GCA_022496215.1 Russula brevipes | reverse complement strand
AGAACTTTTTCTGAGGTGTGTTACATATTTTTTTCTTTTTTTTTTCTTTTTTTTTTTTTTAATTTTAATTTCTTTAGACTCCACTTGAAGATGATGAATTCTTCAACCTCAATAACTCTCCTACCTCATCACAAGGCAGGAGATCTCACAATTCACCACTGGAGCCACTGCCAGTCACACCAAGCAACAGGCAGTTGCGTGCAGAACACAGAGAGCTGGCTGGAAGCAAAAGAGGCCAAGGTGGTGCTGATGTCAGCAATTTCTTTGTGGTTGATGGTGATAAGAGACGATGTAAATTCTGCCTGTGAGTTGGAATTTTTTTGTCATTTTAATAGTTATTAAAAAGATTTTAGATCTGCCTTTGAAGCCAATAGTGCTCATAGGGTGACCTCATATGGTAAATCAACAGCAACAGGCACCTTGCATACACACTTGTACAAAACTCACCTTAAAGACTGGGTTGATGAGTGTAAGGAGCAAGGAATTTCCATTAAGGCTAAGGATGCTGTAGAGGCTATTGCAGCCTTTCAGGGTGTTAGGCCTTACTCTGAAGCTTCCCCTAGGCCAAAGTTCACCCAGTCAAACTTTTTGGATGCTCTTGCTGAGTTTATTGTTTCTACAGATCAGGTATGCCTTAAAACACTTGATTATTTTATTTTTATTTTTATTTACTAATTTTTTTTAGCCTATCAGTATCATGGAATCTACTGAGTTTAGGAATCTTCTTCTCCTACTGCGTGAAGATCTGCAGGATAAGGACATTCCTCATCGTACTACTATGACAAAGCGGATCATGGAGCTCTCAAAAGAGCAAACTAAACATCTCTCTAGTCAGATGCTAGTGAGTTCTGATTTACTGTTTATTTTTAAGCTAATTAATCTTTATTTTTTTTAGCAGAGTTCCATGGGAAAGATCTCCTTTACCATGGATATGTGGACTGACTTTAACTTAAAAGCCTACATGGCAGTTACTGCCCATTGGCTGCAGAAGATTTCTTTGCAGCAGTCTCAGGGGCTGCAATCAGCAATCAGCCTTCGCTCTGATCTTATAGGCTTTGTCCATGTTCCTGGTTCTCATACTGGAGATCGCCTGTCAAAGATTTTCCTTCATATTATAGATCGCCTTGGTATAAGCAAAAAGGTGAGTTTTATTTTAATATTTAAGATATAGGACTTAGTTATTTTAATAGATTGGTTGGATCACAATGGACAATGCATCCAACAATGACAGATTTATTTCTGTTCTACAAGAGACTCTCTTGTCACGTGGTATTCAATTTAAGGGCCCTGAACAGCGCATACGGTGTGTACAACACTCTTATTAGGACTTGATCTAATTTTCCCTTCCATAGCTGTTTCCCACATATCATTAACCTGGCCTGCAAGGCTATGGTAAGTGAAATGGGTGGGATAATCCCAGAAGAAGATTCCATCAAGAGGCTGAGGACTGTTATCCATGATGTAAGTCTTGAAATTTATATTTGGACTTTTACTTAAGGATTGTATAGATTCGTTCATCTTCTCTGCAGCGCTCTACTTTTTCTGATGTTCTAGAGCTTGTGGAGTGTCCTAAGCTGCAATTGATTCGTGATGTTGACACAAGGTGGTCATCAACCTTCTTGATGATTGAGCGAGCAATTGAGCTTCAACAAGTAAGTAAAGATTTGCTTTCTTGATAATTTTCTAAATGGTGTAAATTTTAGGGCATTGATTTCTATTTGCAAGAACAAAACAGATCTAGTCAACTCACTGATGTTGACTGGACCAGATTGATCAAAATGCAAGAAATTCTTAAGGTATGATTATTATAAGCTCTGGAATAGACATGTATTGATATTCCATCTAGCTGCCACATTCATATCAGCAGATATTATCTGGTGAAAAGACCCCTACACTATGTGGTACCCTCCCTGCATTTAAGGGCCTACTTGCCAAGCTCAAAAGGTATCAAATGCATGATATAGAAGTTGACAACATTATAGAAGTTGGAATTGATAAGCTGGAGGACTATCAGGGGGAAACTGATGATATTCCAGCTTATACACTGTCTATATGTAAGTAACTTGATTCATTTAAGGCTTGATCTAATATTTGGTTCAGTATTGGATCCCTCAAGAAAGTTACAGTTTTTCAGAGATCATAGCCCAACTTCTGTAGATGGTGCAAGAACAACTCTTCTTGATGCTGTATGTTTTATTCTGTCTACTAAGAATCATTTATATTGATCTCCCCTAGCTTGCACCTTACTATGTAGAGCCAGATTCAAGAATTCACCCTGAGCCCAGGCACCAATCTAGAAGAAGGGTCTTAAGGGATCAAAGGGAACTGGCCCTTGATGTACTTGGTGTTGGTCTTTCACAGCCAGCTGAAACCCAAAGCCTAAGTGCTGAAGTGGACAGCTATCTTGCTGTCCCAATCAGTGCAATGATAGATAGCATTTCCTTCTGGCAGGTATGTGGCATTTTTAATCTGATAGATACATGCTTACCCTGTCTTCAGGAAAACCAGGATACATTCCCAACCCTGTTCAAGCTTGCAATGGATATCCTTCCAATACAAGCTTCCTCAGTTCCTTGTGAAAGGGTGTTTTCTTCCAGCAAAGAGACAATCACAGCTAGAAGGAACTCACTTAGCCCATCCCTTGTTGAGGCCCTTCAACTTCTCAAGTATGCAACCAAGAAGGGCAGAGGAATAAGTTTTGTGGAGGGCTTGGAGAAAGGTCAGGAATATCAAGAGCTGGAGTTGAGGGAAGGAAGAGAGCCTGTTGAGGATTTGAATTTATATCTGCGCAATTATCAGGAATAAAGTACATATTTTGTGGTGTTGAGGAATCAATGTACATGTACACTGTTGTTGGAGGTGAGCAGGGGCATGAGGAACATAGAACACGAGAGAGAAAGGGTACCCGAGGGGTCCGAAGGTGAGGGCGAGGGCATCCGAGGGGGAGGAGGCGAGGGCAAGGGCACCCGAGGGCGCCGAGAGCGAGGGCGAGGGCACCCGAGGCTCCGAGAGCGAGAGCGAGGGCACCCGAGGCGAAGAGAGCGAGGGCGAGGGCACCCGAGGTGAAGAGAGCGAGGGCGAGGGCACCCGAGGCGCAGAGAGCGAGGGCGAGGGCACCCGAGGCGATGGCAAGACCCCCCGAGGGCGATAGCGAGAGGACCCGAAGGCGACAACGAGGGCACCCGAGGGCGCCCGAATGCGACGGCGAGACATCCGAGGCAATGGCAAGACCCCCGAGGGCGACGACGAGAGCACCCGAAGGCGATGACGAGGGCACCCGAGGGCGCCCGCACGCAGGGTGAGGGTGAGGGAGCTCAAACAGAGGTTAACCGCACGACTGCGACAGCGCAGAGGTGACAACCACGAACGCAAAGGCGCCGTGGTGACAACCATGAGCGCAATCACAACGGCGGTGACCATGGGCGATGGCGTGGGGGGCGAGGAGAGGCGCCGACGCAGAGATGAGGCGTGGCGACGAGGGGTGGCGCCAACGCAGACCCGCCGCACCGACGCAGACACGGGACGTGGTGATGAGCGGGGCGCCGATGCAGCGATGCAGACCCGACGCCCCGACGCAGACACGGGGGCGGCGACGAGGGGGGGCGGCGACGAGTGGCGACGCAGACGTGGCGCGACGCCAACGCCAACGCGGCGCGATGCCAACACCGACGCGATCGCGATGGGAGGGGGGCGGCGACGAGGGGGTGCGACGACGCCCCGACGCAGACCCGACTCCCCGACGCAGACACGGGGGCGGCGACGAGGGGGGGCGGCGACGAGCGGCGACGCAGACGCGGCGCGACGCCGACACCAATGCCAACGTGGCGCGACGCCAACGCCAACGCGGCGCGATGCCGACACCGACGCGATCGCGATAGGAGGGGGGCGGCGACGAGGGGGTGCGACGACGCCCCGACGCAGACCCGACTCCCCGACGCAGACACGGGGGCGGCGACGCAGACACGGGGGCGGCGACGAGCGGCGACGCAGACGCGGCGCGATGCCGACGCCAACGCCAACGCGGTGCGATGCCGACACCGACGCGATCGCGATAGGAGGGGGGCGGCGACGAGGGGGTGCGACGACGCCCCGACGCAGACCCGACTCCCCGACGCAGACACGGGGGCGGCGACGAGCGGCGACGCAGACGCGGCGCGATGCCGACGCCAATGCCGAAGCGGCGCGACGCCAACGCCAACGCGGCGCGACGCCGACACCGACGCGATCGCGATGGGAGGGGGGCGGCGACGAGGGGGGGCGACGACGCCCCGACGCAGACCCGACGCCCAGACGCAGACCCGACGCCCCGACGTAGACCCGACGCCTCGACGCAGACATGGAGAGGCGACGGGGGCGGCGACGAGGGGGGGGCACCAACGCGACGACGCAGACTCAACACCCCGACGCAGACACGGGGGCGCCGACACGACGCAGACCCCAGGAGGGGTTTCAACGAGAGGGCGACGATGCAGACACGGTGCGCTGACGCACCGACGCAGACCCGACCCGACGACACAGACCCGACCCGACGACGCCCCCAGGAGGGGGCACCGACGAGGGGGGCGACGACGACGCAGACACAGGGCAGCGACGCGCCGACGCAGACCCGACACGCCGACGCAGACACGGGGGTGCTGACACGACGATACAGACCCCAGGACGACGCGACGACGCAGACCCCAGGAGGGCACCGACGAGGGGGGCGACGACGTGACAACGCAGACACGAGGCGGCGACGCGCTGACGCAGACCCGACACGCCGACGCAGACACGGGGGCGCCGACACGACGACACAGACCCCAGGAGGGGGGTGGCAACGAGGGGGGGCGACGACGCGCCGACGCAGACACACAGACCCCAGGAGGGGGGCGACGACGCGACGACGCAGACACGGGGGCGGCGACGAGGGGGGGCGGCGACGAGCGGCGACGCAGACGCGGCGCGATGCCGACGCCAATGCCAACGCGGCACGACGCCAACGCCAACGCGGCGCGACGCCGACACCGACGCGATCGCGATGAGAGGGGGGCGGCGACGAGGGGGCGAAAACGCCCCGACGCAGTCCCGACGTCCCGACGCAGTCCCGACGCCCCGACGCAGTCCCGACGCCCCGACGCAGTCCCGACGCCCCGACGCAGTCCCGACGCCCCGACGCAGTCCCGACGCCCCGACGCAGTCCCGACGCCCCGACACAGACACGGGGGCGGCGACGAGCGGTGACGCCGACGCGGCGCGACGCCGACGCCAATGCCAACGTGGCGCGACGCCAACGCCAACGCGACGCGACGCCGACACCGACGCGATCGCAATGAGAGGGGGGCGGCGACAAGGGGGCGACGACGCCCCGACGCAGTCCCGACGTCCCGACGCAGTCCCGACGCCCCGACGCAGTCCCGACGCCCCGACGCAGTCCCGACGTCCCGACGCAGTCCCGACGCCCCGACGCAGTCCCGACGCCCCGACGCAGTCCCGACGCCCCGACGCAGTCCCGACGCCCCGACACAGACACGGGGGCGGCGACGAGCGGTGACGCCGACGCGGCGCGACGCCGACGCCAATGCCAACGTGGCGCGACGCCAACGCCAACGCGACGCGACGCCGACACCGACGCGACGCGACACCGACACCGACGCGACGCGACGCCGACACCGACGCGATCGCAATGAGAGGGGGGCGGCGACAAGGGGGCGACGACGCCCCGACGCAGTCTCGACGCCCCGACGCAGACACGGGGGCGGCGACGAGCGGCGATGCAGACGCGGCGCGACACCGACACCGACGCGATCGCGATGGGAGGGGGGCGGCGACGGCGGGGTGGTGACGCACACACGAGGCGACGCACACGCAACGCAGAAATGAAGCGCGACAACGAGGCGCGACGACGCAGACATGGGGGGGATGGGGAGGCGGCGATGCAGTGACGGGGACGGCGACACGACAAGGGGGGTGGCGACAAGACTGAGAGTCCGACGGGGCGACGACGGGGAAAGAAGGCGCGGCGCGGGACTAGAGGTAACAACCCAGACAGGGGGGCGCAGCGACACGGAGACGGGGCGCGGCGACGAGGAGAGGCGCCGACGCAGACGGGGCGGCGCCAATGCAGACAAGGGGAAGCGACGACAACCCAGCAGACCCAACAAGACCCAAGAACCAGGAGAGAGAGGCGGGCGCCAAAGTGACAGGGCGACAGCGAGAGGCGAGAGGACGGTGAAGGCCAGGGTGTGAAGGCCAACGTGCGACACAAGAACTCGAACTCGAACCGAGGGTGAGGGCGAGGGCAAGAAGGCCACAGTGAGAGGAGAGAGAGGAGCATGTTGAACTTGAGACTAAGACTGAGCGAGTCCGTGTGGCAAAAAAATTACCCTAAAGGGAAATGTATCCCCAATGAGCCACAAGCCCTGGCTCAAGCCGCGAGCCACAGTTTGGCTCGGCTCGGCTCGTCCTATTTTGGACGAGCTGGTGCTGAGCCGAGCCAAACCGAGCCAAACCGAGCCGTGGCAGCACTAACCTGTCCTTTCGACTTCGTCGGGACAAAGTCACTCGTCTTAGTGACACGATAGAGACGTGAGACCAGCTAGGGTCTTAACAATATATCTCAAGGCTGAAATTTAATTAGGTTTGACCCGTCACTGGATCTTGGTGCCAAGTGCCCCCTAAATTCAGTGTTCAATGAAAAACTGGTACTAGGAAAGCTTGGGGAGTTTGTTCAGGCGGAAACTTGTGAGTAAAGTCCTGCTCCATCCGCATTCTATCCATGAAGCAAGTGTCGTATCAGCAAATGTTAAAGGTCCATCCAAGAAGCGGAAAAAGCTTTCCTATAAGGATGAAATCACCATCCCCATTCGAAGAGATGGTCATAGGATCATTCTTGAACCAGAATATCTTCGCCAGGAACAAGCAAGGGTTCAGCAAGAAGAATTACCTTACTTCTGGAACCTCATACAAGCCGCCAAAGGTAAGAGTCATCTTGTTGCTTATATTAGGGTATCTGACATTTGCCTTAGCCGCTCTAGGAGATGATCCCGAGCTTGAACCTTCCTGGACGTCAATTAGCCAAAGCAATCAAGAGTGGTTTGCTTCAGAATATCTGCCTATCATCTGGGATATTTATGGGGAAGAGAAACAAGTACATATTTGAGATCCAACCAAAATGTCAGCGGGCAAGCGTTGGGCTTGCCTTGAACACTGGTACAAGATTGGGCACCTTCAGATGTTGGCATGGAAACCCCATATGCTTCCTGATTCACTTTCTCCACTTCCGTTGGAAGAGTGCTGGTGGCATTCAGCCTTTCCCAGTAAACAGTCCCGGATACGGAGCAGCCGGCGGAAGCAGCTTGGTGTACGGGTGCCTGAGTCTCGGGAATCTCAGGAACTAATCGCCGGAACATTGGCATCCGAGTCTCGGGAATACCAGGAATGCATCCCGGAACTAATGTTGTCACAGTCCCGGGAATCTTGGGACTTAGTCCCAGATGCTTTAACGCGACAGTCCCAGGAATCTCGGAACTTAGTCCCGGAAACGTTGGCTTCACAATCCTTGCAATCTGGGGTATTGGGTCCGGGAAGTCTGTTGAGACCCAGTCATGACACCCGGTTCTTTACTGTGCACGTGACGATGAGCGTACTAGATAAGTTACCACGCGTTACCTTACATCCCTCAGTCTGCTATCATAACATCGGCTGAGGGTAAGTAAATGCTACTCTACGTACACCCTTCTCACTCAACTAACTGTATACGGAAGGCATTTGACTTATACTACGATCCTGGCACTCCAATGGAAGTCACTTCTCGCGAAATTTGGGACATTCACGAACGAATTACCAGAATGGGATCGATTGACAACGATAAATTACTCACTGTCTTTGTTGTCCACTCCCTCGGGCAATCATACACACAACTGCAATCCACCATTCATGGGATGACAGACGATACAAATTTCACGTCGGATGTTGCCTTCAAACACATTGAGACAGAAGCCTCCCTCACTATGCGACGCACTGAATTGGGGGCACAAACTCCCCATGTTGCACTTGCCGCCTCCTCTGCCCGGGGACGAGAGCCCATCATGTGTACTAACTGCAAGCGACCACATCACACAATTGACTTCTGTGTCAGAAGAGGTGGAAAAATGGCTGGACGCTCCGTCGATGATGCCCGGGCTGCTCAGCGCCTTGCCACGGGGAAGCCCCCTTTTCCGAGGTCCCAGGTTGCAACCGATAGTAATGCGCCTTCTTCATCTGGCCTGGTGGCATCATCAGCCGGCTCTACTGCCAATATGCCGACCTCGGCCCCACCTGTTCCCGTTACACCCCCCATGTCCACGATGGTGATTAACGGTGTTTCTTATGCTCTCACACCTGTGGCCAACTCGTCTCCCATCAGTCCTGCATCTGCAAACTTTGCCTACCTTCAGTCGATTTCATCTTCTTTTGACGCTACCACAATGCCTGACCTTACTCATTACACTGCTTTCTTGGGAGAGGGTGGGACCTCTCGGACTTCCCTGGATTGGGCAAGTTACTCGCGTCCTGTCAATTCTTGTTCCTTTGAAGCTCTTACTGCTGCACCTGATGCATCGCCAACGGATTGTCCGTTCTTCATGGATACTGGGGCCACGTGTCATCTGTCACCGGAACGAGCCAACTTCGTCAAACTCAGCCCTATTCCGCCACACCCAGTGACAGGCCTGGGAGACACTTGCGTCTATGCCGTTGGCATGGGTGTCATTGCTCTTGCCCTCAATAATGGACATAGGCTACATCTTCACAACGCTCTATATGTTCCCTCTTCGAAGGTCCGCCTATTGTCCATCCTGTCACTGAATCGTAATGGGGATTTCACTTGCCATTTCGACTCTCTTAAATGTTGGGTCACATCAAAAGACAACGTCACCGTCGCTCACGGATCTGTACTCCCCGGCCGCGACCTTTATTCTCTCAATTCTGTCCCTTCTTCCCACTTGACCCACACTGAAACACCACTGAAAACAAGTCTCTACGCGACCCGCGTCCCCAACATCAAAACTTGGCACCGCCGCCTCGGACACTGCGGGACGCGCATGATCATCGACATGGCCCGAAATAACGCTGTTAAAGGTATGCCCGCCGACCTTTCCACTGCACCTCCAAAGTGTAACTCTTGCATTCTCGGAAAGCAGGCCCGTTCATCGGTGCCGAGAGTGCGGGAGGGAACGAGGGCTGCTGCGCGTCTGGGTAGAGTCTACGTCGACCTCTGTGGGCCAATGTCTGTAAAATCCAAATTCGGTCACTCTTACCTCATGAATATCATCGATGACTATTCGAGCTATGTATGGACCATTCCTTTACGATCCAAGAGTGATGCCGCACTCACCTTACAAACGTGGCACCGTGCTGTCGTGAATCAGTCAGACGCCCGCCTTAAAGTGCTTACTACTGACAATGGCGAGCTACTCTCCCATACCACTGCCACCTGGTGTGACGCCAATGGCATCGACCATCAACTCACTGCCCCTCACACCTCCGCACACAACAGTCGCGTGGAGCGTCTTCACCGCACACTCATGGACAAGGCTCGCACCATGCGTCTGGCCTGCAATGCACCTTCATTCCTCTGGGACGAATTCTGCGCCACAGCCACATATCTAACCAACCTCACTGGTTGCTCGTCTAACGATGGTAAAACGCCCATGAACTCTGGTTCGGTTCGGTTCCCTCTCTTTCTCACTTACGCGAAATCGGCTGCAAAGCCTTCGCACTTATTCTTACTTCTAATCCAAAATTATACCAATGATCCGTTCCTTGCATCTTGATAGGTTATGCTCCTCACTCCAAGGCTTATTGCCTGTGGAATCCCGCTTCCAATCGCGTTTTCAATTCCTTTCATGTCACTTTCATCGAACACCTCGATGACCTACCTACTGATTTACTCCCCGGTACGATAGTCAACGCTGATCAAGCGTCTCTTCCCCCAACTTGGGACTCTGTCCCATCCAATTCCCCATCCAATTCCCTAAATAGTACCTCCACAAACGTTCCTACATCTTCTATGATCTCCCCTCCCCCCTTTTCGCCTTATGCTACTGCCCCTCCTGTCGCACCCCCTCATGTTCCTGCCCTACCTACTCATGTACCTTTGATAGCGCCTCCTGCGCCTCCTCCATTACCATCTGCGCCTTCTGCGCCTCCTACGATACCAAATGCACCTGCCTCCGCATCCGCATCTGCAGCTCCCGCCCCCCCTCCGCTTCCTCCTCCCATCCTGTCTGTCAACCCTCCAGCCGCTGCTCCTCCCCTACAGCGCTCATCTCGGATCCCCAATCCCGTCACACGGGGCACTGAGCCCGACTCTCGCTACTCCGCTACATTGGCCAACATCGCGGCTTCCGCCACTCGTTGTCAGGAGGAGAGGGCTACACTCCGAGCATCGAGACATGCCCATGCTTTCCTCACGGAATTCTCTCCGATCCGTGATACCCACATCCTTATAGCAGCTGAGCTTGACCCAGACCCTGAACTGTCCTTAGACAACGTACTCGCTGGTCTGGGAGATGGCTTTGTCGAGCCGGAACTTGACACCAACGACAACCCTTCATGGGCAGAGGCACTAGCTTCTCCAGACCGAGAATACTGGATTGCCGGAGGACGCGAAGAACTGAAAAGCCTACAAGATCTGAATGTTTTTGTGCTTGTACCACGATCTGAAGTCCCCCGTGGTCAAAAGCCACTAAAAGGGAAGCTTGTCTGCAGACAGAAACGCGATGAAGACGGAAACGTCATTCGATATAAAGTACGATATGTCGCGAAAGGGTATGTGCAATGCCATGGAATCGATTATGACAAAACCACATCTCCCACCGTATGCCTCGAATCCCTCTGAATGATCCTACACATCGCAGCTGTAATGGGATGGGACCTTCAGCAGTTCGATATCAAGATGGCATTTCTACATGGGATACTGCCGGAGGATGAAACTATGTTCATGGAACAACCACCCGGATTTGAGACTCCTGGCAAGGAGGATTGGGTGATGCGTCTCCTCAAATCTATCTACAGGATGAAGCAGGCGAGTAGGGTATGGAATCAAACGTTCCACAAAGGGGTGGAGAGCTTCGGGTTTAACCGCATGCTTTGCGAGTGGTGCGTATACAGAAGACAAACGCCTACCGGAATCACCATCTTTGCCGTGCATGTAGACGACATCATTTCCGCCTCTTCCTCTCAGGCGGAGAACAACAACTTCAAAGCGCTCCTACGATCCAAGTGGGAGATTAATGACCTAGGTCCACCGAAATTCGCACTTGGGATAGGTATCTCACGCGATTTGGACACCAAAACCATATGCCTATCACAGACAGCACTCATAGACCGCGTTCTACACCAGTTTAATCAGACGGACACACACACAGTCGACACGCCTATGATACAAGGGCTCCAGCTTCAACGCCCGGACAAAGCCCTGCCAATGCCATCGGACATTGCTACCTGGATGGACCGAACACCCTATAGGTCACTAATCGGTAGCCTGATGTACATAGCCGTGGGCACCCATCCAGACATCGCATATGCGGTGGGCAGGCTGACCTCATTTCTGGATTGCTACCAACCAGAACACTGGGAAGCTGGTATTAGGGTTCCGAGTTCTCTTTAGAGAATGAGGTTTTAATGCCGATTTTCTGGGTGGGGAAATTTGTGCCACCCCCGTGGGAATTGTACGCGCTATTGTTGCGGCCGTTGCCGATCCGCCTGCCGGCTTACCGGTTATGTTTTGCGTCCGATCCCGGTGAGCTGTATGGATTCCCGTGGGAATTGTACGCGCTATCATTGCGGCCATTGCCGATTCACCTCAGTGTCCGTTTCCCGTGGGAATTGTACGCGCTATCGTTGCGGTCATTGCCGATTCACCATATTCACGCTCCAGGTGTACAGTAAACGGGTACGGGTTTTACCGCGGTGTTGCCTGCCTCTCTCCCTCTCCTCTTCCTGTTGTATCTCACTTTAGGAATGCGCGCCATGCTGTGAGCTTAGCTATGGTGGATCACGTGTTTGGGGCCCGCCAAACTCGAACCCCAAGCTTGCCCAAACCCACCCTCGCGTCCTCTCTACTTCGACCTTTGCTTTTACCCTTCTGGCTCTGTTCCATGCCGTCGCAAGATCACCATCACCACCCATCAACCTCGTCGCTGGTCTTGCCAACACCTTGCCGCCGCCAGGGCCTCGCATCGGCCGACGCACACCGCCCAGGTGGCCTCGCACCTCCACCGTGACTCTAGGTGTGCCCTGTTTTCCCCATGCATTTGTCCTTTGTGCGAATCTGAATCTTTCATGTTTGTAGTCGCTGCAATGCCACCTGCGCTGTCGCCACGTGTTTCAAGTCAGTCGGCGTTGGTCCTCGTCGGACAACGACGAACCCTCTGTCATTATGACTTGTTTATCCTCTTTTGTCGTATCCCCCATCTCTGCCTCCAGCTGCACCGTCCACGCCACCGCCGCTCCTCGAACCGCCGCCATCTGCCAAGTCCCCACCCACACCACCACCACCACCGCTGCCGCCGCCCTCGTCCCTTAAACCGCCGCCGCCACCACCGCCGCCTGTCCAATCTTATCGGCTTGACGTTCCACCCGAACCCCCGCCCCCGCGACCAAAGTAGCCCAAACCTCAAGGCCCCCAGTGATCGCACTGCCACGAGCACCGACGCCACAGGTTCTGCCGACGCCACGCACGCAGTGCCGCTGCCCGCGAGCCCGACGCCAGCAGCACCCTCCACCTGCAACCTTCAAACATTTCCGACCCTCTCCGACACCTCTCAAGACTCTGCCTACAGCACTTGAAAAAACAAAGTTATCCGCAAGCCCGCAAGGCTAACGCCCTCGACCCTTAAAAACAAGGCCGCCGCCGCCGCACCCGACTCCGCCTTCAGCACCAGATAGCTGTAATAGCTAATTTTACCGAAAAGCTACCCATGTGACAGAGTGACAGACTTTGCGACGGGCACACTAGTATCCCTGCGGCCTCCCTCAAGTTACCAGTCCATCTTCCCCTGTGTCAGCGCAGCACGACCCCGGCTCCCTTGCCCACAGAAGAGCATCCCGGGATGCAAGCAACAACGTCGTACCCCGGTATCGCCAGCGCGCTCGCAGACGCTGCCACCGCGCGCAGACCGACGCAGCGCTGAGGGGCACGCACTCGCTCGCCTCGACGCTGACGCCAGCGCGCGGATGCAACGGCAACGCAGTTGGCCCGCCCGCGACGCTGCTCGTGTTTTCAACTTCGGCGCACGCGTACTGCGGCGTTGCCACCGCGGCGGTGCGGGCTCAGGGTGTGCGTTCTTCGGCCGCCGCGAGTGCAGGGAGCTTGCAGGGTCCGAGTCCAGTGGCGCACCAGGATATAAATCGGTATGAATGTTTCCTTTTACTCCTGCTTGGATTAAGTTGAGAACGCTGACTGATATGTTGACCAGTATTATATTTAAGACGCTCGCTCCCTGTGCCCATTTTCTTGGCTCTCGATTTCGGCATGGATGGTGCACACTCTGACTGGAGCATAAGGATTAAGGGTATGCTTTGGTGAGTCGTCATATGTATACCCTCCGACGACGGCCCCCTTCCAACGACGGTCCCCCTGCAACGACGGGCCCCATGGCAGGCGGTCCCCCCTGCAACGACGGTCCTGTCACGACGACGCTGCCACGACGACGCTGCCATGACGAGCCCTGCAACGATGGCGCTGCCGCCACGCCACCTCCAACGCCCCCCTCGCTCGCAAATGCGCGGGGTGTGCAACAGCTCCCCGCCGCCCGACCTCGACGACGACGACGCCTGCCCGACGGCCTTCCGACGGCAGCCCCCCTACCACGACTCGGGAACGGTCCCCTGCCAGACGACGCTGCCACGACGGCTGCCACGACGACCCACCTGCTACGACGACGTGGCCACGGTGATGACTAGGGTGAGTGGGCATGTTTTTGGTGCCCTGGAACTGACAGAGTTTTTTTTTAGTGGGCAGGTTCTCTTCGCAGCGCCTGGCGACGTCGCCCGCGCCCTCGACTGAGGTTCACAGGGGAGCCACCAGAGCGGCCGAGTCCGCCTCGGTTCGCCGCCTTGCCTATCGCCTCGACTGTGCGCGGTTGCTGCGCCTCAGCCGCCCTCGACCCTGACCCGGGCGCTCTCGGCGATGTGAGGGCCGCCTCCTTCCAAGGAGGCTCGTCTTCTGTCGAGACTTCGGGTGGCGACCCTCCCTCTCCAGGGTTACTCGCTGCGGCTTTGTCAGACGCTTGTGTGCAGGCCAGTTGGCCTTGCACATGGCCCTGACCATGCGCGGCTGTGGTGCCACGACCGCCTCGCTCCCGGCCTCGAGATCGCGCCCCAAACCGCCGGGGCTCTAAAGACGGGAGGGGTTGCGAGCACGGTAAGGTGCTCGACTCCGGATTCCCCACCCCGACGCCACTCTCGCTCGCAAACGCATGGGGGGTCCATGCGACAACCTGGCCGCGACCCCACTTCGACGCCCCGCTCGGAAGGCTTCCCCAAACCCACCACGAGCAACGCAATGGCACGCAGGACGCAGAACAGGGCTCCTTCAACTCGTGGCCGAACTTCGGTCCCAGGAGCAACCCAGTATCCCCCCAATATTGTAAGTCCTCATCCTTTTTTTAAATTTCGACCACCACTCATCCCCGGATTCAGAGTAAGCGAACAACCCTACAAATCCCATTCGGTCCCTCTCACAGTCGTGGAGCAGCCACAGCAAGACGCCAACGACCTACGCGGAGAGCGCGTCGCCCGCGCCGAGCGACCAAAATGCGAGCACATCGCGGCAGGCGCGACGAACGCGTGGAGCTCCCAGGGAGGAGCCACGACGACCTCGCCGACGACCTGTGCGATCTGGGCGGAGTACGTCGCCCACGCCAAGCGACCAAACGCGAGCACGTCGCGGCGGGGACTGCGTGGTCTGGCATGTTATAGGTAGGATGTCCCCTAGCCCCTAGAAAGCTAAGTGGCTTTACATCAACTCACACATTTCAGCAGGTTCCGAATATACAACGCAATGCTTATGCTTTGAATCACCCGCTCCCATCAAATTTTGTTTCGCAACATGAGGCCTGATTTAATTTTTGATCCCGGCATGAATAACAGAACTCCCAGGAGCACGACGACATCGTGGCGACCTGCGTGATCTGCGTGTGCGTCGCCACGCCGAGCGACCAAACGGGGGCACATCACGGCGGGCACGAAGAACGCGCAGAGCTCCCAGGGAGCAGCCGCGCTGTGCGACCTGCGCGTCGTGCGTCACCCGTGTCGAGCGACTAAACGCGAGCACATCGCGGCGGGCACAAACAACACGCGGAGCTCCCAGGGGGCAGCCGCCACGACGACATCGCGGCGACCTGCGCGACCTTGCGTCGTGCGTCACCCACGCCAAGCAATCAAACTCGAGCACATCACGGCGGGCGCGAACAACGCGCGGAGCTCCCAGGGAGCAGCCACCACGACGACATCACGGCGACCTGCGTGACGTGCGTCACCCCCGCCGAGCGACCGAACGCGAGCACATCGCGGCGGGCACGAAGAACGCGCGGAGCTCCCAAGGAGCAGCCGCAACGAAGACATTGCGGCGATCTTCGCGTCGTGCGTCGCCCACGTGGAGCTCCCAGGGAGCAGCCGCGACGACGACACCGCGCTGACCTGCGCCGACCGAGCGCGAGCACATCGCGGTGGGCACGAAGAACGCGCGGAGCTCCTAGGGAGCAGCCGCCATGACGACATCGCGGCGACCTGCGCGTCGTGTCACCCGCGCCGAGCGAACAAACGCGAGCATCGTGCACAGCGAGCACGACCGTGTGAACAGAGCTCTGTTATTATCATTTCACTTTTATGTAGTAGTTTTACCTACTATAGATACTGAGGCACTGAGGAGTGAAACCCGCAGTTAAGTTATAAAAGTGCGGGTTATAAAAAATGCCAGAAGTAGACCCTGTACTACCGTTTTCGGCCGTATAACCCCCCGTACCGTACCGTAAAAATTTTATATTTACGATTACAGTATGGGTAATGGTCAATTGTGTACCGTACTTAGCCGTAATTATATGGCTGTAAACCAATACGGTACGGTGCGCAGCCCTAAATTTACTGTCTGCATGGCCACTATCAGAATATCAGCACAACCTTCAAAACATGGCCATACTAGTAGGCACCAGGCCTTACCATAAGAACTCGGATATGCCATACAGAGTAGTGGCCCGCTAGCTCAAGTATTACGCTAT
>WTXF01000514.1:0-16251 GCA_022496215.1 Russula brevipes | reverse complement strand
AGTGGGTCGAGGCCGAGAAGGGAGGGAGTGTCGGGTGTCGGGCGCTCCGGTGTGGCTAATCGTGTTCAACGCGCACGCATTCCTTATAGGATACCAGTAGGTACCGGAAGGCCTCGGATGTGACCCCATTGAAGGACAGGTGGGTGGAGCGAGGCATGAGGAAGGCCCGGGACCAGTCACAGATGGCTGAGCTAAAGCCCATGAGCTCCAGCATACGGACCGCGCGGTCACCGTCGATGTTGTCAAAGAAGCCCTGTATGTCAAAGAGGATGAGTACACCGACCCGCCCTGCTTTTAGGCAGCTCTCAGCGTTGTGGGTGATGGCGAGGACGGCATCGGTGGTACAGTGATAGTCCCGACTGCCAAATTGGCGGGGGTTGATGAGGTTGAACTGGTTGGACTCGTGCATGATTCTCCGTGCGACGATCTTCTCCAGCAACTTACCACAGCATTCGAGCAGCGCGATAGGTCGGTACGCTTTGGCCGCGGTGTAGTCCGGTTTGCCGGGCTTGGGGATGACGACGACCTTGGCGCTTTTCCATGGGTGGGAGCCCGTGGTTAGGCAGCGCTCGAACAGGTCAGTGAAGCGTCCGGGTGAGGCTTCGAACGCCCACTTGATGAGGTGGTAGCCGACGCCTGAGAGCCCGGGGGCAGACTTGTTGGAGGTGTCCGCGAGGCAGGCGCAGACTTCCCCGTCGGTGATCGGACAGTGGTCGCGATGGGGTCGGGGTGTAGGGTCGTTGCTTTGGTGAGAGGCAGTGGCTAGGGGGTGGGCGGGGAAGAAGCGAGCCCGGAGGGCAGCGGTCATCTCGGAGTGGTCACCGCTGATGTGGTGGTCAAGGGATTGGAGAGGGGGTATGACATTACTCTGTCTGCCTTTCCTCCATTTTGCGACCTGCCATAGGGTGTTGTCGTCATTCGTGGCCTCGAGGAGGACAGCTTCAGCCCAATCCTTTTTAGCTTGGCGAATTGTGGTGCGTAGGAGTCGGGAGGCATGCTGGCGAGGTTCGCTGTAGGGGGCGGTCCGCACAGTGTCAAGGGCCCTGGCGCATGACTCGTTCCACCATCGGGATCCTTGTTGGGGGCCCGGGCGGGACCGGTCGAAGCAATAGTCGTTGGTGTCGATGATGTCTTGGAGGAGGCGTTGGGCGATGGCCATCACGTCGGGTTCGTGTGTCAGTGCGGAGGCGTTATTCTGGGCAGGGCTCGGGGGTACAGAGAGTGAACGAAACTGAGAGGACCAGATGTCTTTGAGGGAGTCTTCTACTTTCCACCGGGGGGTGGCGTGGGGATCAGGAGGGGGATGAAAAGTTCCGGGGCCCAAACCATGGTTAGGAGGGCGTGGTCAGACCCAGCAGAGTTGGAGAAGGAGATGTTGCGGAAGTGAAATTGGTCGTCCCAGAGGCCAGCTGTGTTGAGGAAGACAAGGTCAAGGACTGTATCCTTGTGACCGACCCCTTCGCCATGACGGGTGGGGCAAAAGGCGGGCAAGAGGAGAGCGAACGTTTGGGACTCGAGCCAGTCCTTGAGTTCGTCGGCCCAAGTGGATGGGGTCATATTCGGGAGTGACCAGGTGTGAGTGTGAGTGTTAAAGTCTCCCATAAGGAGAGTGGGGGTGGAGGGGTCGAAGTCAGAGTCCATGAGGCGGCGGAGGTTTGGGCGGTTTTTCTCGACATGGTGGTAGAAATTAATGATGTGTACGGTTTCCTCCCCTACTGTGAGGAGGAGGACAAGGCATGTTGGGGTGGCAGCGGCATGGGTGAGGTCGTTTAGAATGGTGCACTCGCGGCGGATTGATTTGCGGACGAATGCGACCACTTTGGGAAGTTGGTCGTCAGTGGGGGAGGGGCGAGGGTGTCCCAGGCAGGGTGGCCCACAAAACCCTTTGTGTCATTGCCTGTGTGTGACACATCGGAGCGGGAGACTCCAATTTTTCCAAACCAGGGTTCTTGCATTAGTACGATATTGGAGTTGGTGGTTTCGAGGATGGCATGCGTGTGTTCATTGCCCTTCTGTATGTTAACGGAAGCTATGACGAAAGGTCGTACCGCCATTAAAGGATGTCCTTGAAGCGGGCACTCGTAGCCGCCGGGGTGGTGGGAGCCATCAGTGCCAGGGAGGGCATGTGGTCCATGACGTGGTCAGCTGGTGTATCGTCGGCGGCGTTGGAGGAGTCCTGTGTGTGGGGGGGTGCTGGGGGGCCTGGAGCGCGGTAGAGGTTGCGGGGTAGGCAGGTTTCATGGTAGGCGTGGTGGTTGTGCATCAGCAAAAAGGACATGAAATGACCAGGCCCTGGTCACACCTGGTCACTGCCATCAGGTAATGTCAGGGTTCTCACCCTGACAGCACATGATCATGTCTGACCACTGACTTCTGATTCCACCAGGCATGGTCAGGTGGGTCAGTCTGATGGATATGGATCAGCCTGGGTACCCTGGCCATGGCCATGTACTGGTTTTATCAAAAATTAAGAATGGTCCCAATGCTTGGGTTAGGGTTAGCCACAGTCTTGTTTAATCAGTATATATATTTATTACTGTCATTTGCATGGGAGTCTGCACACATGACATTTTGAATTTAAATTTTCCCATATTTTCTGATCATCATATCTCCTCCAGTTCTCAATATTATCACTAGTGCTTTGGAGGCTGGGTATATGTATACTAGTTCTAGTTGCAAACCAAATTTGGTGGTCTGAATCCTCACCGTTCAAGGCTTACTTTTTGGCCTCCCCCTCCCTGTTCTGATTGTCATATCTCCTCCAGTTCTCAATATTATCACTAGTACTTTGGAGGCTGGATACATCTATACTATTTCTAGTTGCAAACCAAATTTAATAGCCTCAATCCACATCGTTCAAGAGTTATTCTTTAGTCTTCCCATATAGCTTTGATCATCATATCTCCTTTAGTTCTCAAGATTATCGCTAGTGCTTTGGAGGCTGGGTATATGTATACTAGTTCTAGCTGCAAACAAATTTGGTGGTCTCAATCCTCACCATTCAAGAGTTAGTCTTTGGTCTCCCCCTGCTCTCATGAGGGAGCAGGGGGAGACCAAAGACTAACTCTTGAACAGTGAGGATTGAGACCACCAAATTTTGTTTGCAGCTAGAACTAGTATAGGTGTAGTCAGCCCCCAGAGCACTAGTGATAATCTTGAGAACTAAAGGAGATATGATGATCAAAGCTATATGGGAAGACTAAAGAATAACTCTTGAACGATGTAAATTGAGGCCACCAAATTTGGTTTGCAACTAGAAGTAGTATAGGTGTAGCCAGCCTTCAAAGCACTAGTGATAATCTTGAGAACTGAAGGAGATATGACAATCAGAACAGGGAGGGGGAGGCCAAAAACTAAATCTTGAACGGTGAGGATTCAGACAACCAAATTTGGTTTGCAACTAGAACTAGTATACATATACCCAGCCTCCAAAGCACTAGTGATAATATTGAGAACTGGAGGAGATATGATGATCAGAAAATATGGGAAAATTTAAATTCAAAATGTCATGTGTGCAGACTCCCATGCAAATGACAGTAATCAGTAAATACCAGACTCTCCAATTAATTTAAGATACAGTAAAGTAGACACACTAAGATTTGAACCCATGCTCTCCCAAACATATGCTATGCCCTCTACCACTGAGCCACCTTGCCATACATCTATTGAACTAGGATTGTACATATATCAGTTGCCTCTGTCTAGGCCAACCAAATCAGCCATCAGCCTGGTGAGAAATAGCCATGGTTGGCCAGATGGATGATGCATTAACAAGTGTATGCCAGGATTTATCAGCCTGGAAAGAGATGCTTAGGGGCTGGTCAGACAGACATCAGACAGATGAACAATTGGCCAGCTCTCATCAGACTGGAATCAGCATGATCAGCATAATCAGCATGAGAAACACTGATCAGGATCTTGTCACTCTGTCACAAGCCTGAGGAGATGTCACCAGTCTCTGGTGATGTGTCACCACTCTTGTGACCATGACCATGTCTGGTCATTCCGTGACATTTTTGCTGACGTGTGTCTTCTTCCGGGCATCGCGGCAGTTGAAGCATTGGGGGAGGCAGTCGCACCGACGGGATTTGTGGAGCGTGCGGGTTGGGCATCGGTCGTTGTGTTCATTGGTCGGGTGTCCATTTCCACAGAGGCAACAGTGGATGAGGGAGGCAGGTTTTGGGCAGCATTTGGTGGAGTGGCCCAGCTTGTGGCAGTGGCCGCATTGATGGAGGATCGGGCGGGAGTCAAACTTGCAAGCCTGGCAGCGAATGCCAAAGAGGAACGGTGTTTTTTTGAGGAGCTTTGGGGTGTGGACGTTGGCTGGGTCGAAGATAGTAAAAAGGACGGATTCTTTGTCGAAGCGGCGCTCTTTGAAGAGCCATTTAGGGGGCTCTATGAAGCTGAGGCTCTTAAGCTCTGGGTTGCAGAGAAGTTCTGCTCTAAGAGAGTCAGAATCAGAGAAACTCTCGTGGACAGGGACGCCGAAGAGGCGGATGCATGAAAAGCCAGCCTGAGGTACAAGGAAAGCCCCACTACCAAAGGGAGCAGAAAGGATGTCACAGTGCCGCATGACCTCGGTGGGGTCTGGCTCGCCAGCGAAGACTAAAACAAAGTTAGCGGAGCGGGAGGTATCGTTGGTGCTCCAGCAGCCGCCTAGTAGGTTGAGGTGGGGTTCGGGGCTATTGGATGCTCGTTGGAGGGCGAGCTGTAGTTCGCAGATGATTGTGGTGGGTGGGGGGAGGGCCTTGTGGTCACTGTTCACGAACTTGTCGCCTTTAGTGACCGTCCATTCCGCGTTGCGGAGTGTGGAGGGGGCAGGCAGCAGGGCAAGAGGGGGAGGCGGGTTTTCAGTTTTCCGAGGATGTAGGCCTCTGTCATGAACCGTCATGACACCAAGTATTACCGCAAAAGAATAAACCACCCGCAATGGATTCGAACCCAAGTCCTGGACACGTGATCAGAAGTCACGTGACGAATCCTCGAGTCTGAGTCACGTGACATCACGTGATCAGAAACCCCAAAGTCATCATGTGATGCATCACGTGACCCCTTAGTAATCCACAGCACAATCAGCTGACCGCCTTAGTAATTCCCTGCCAAAGTGGCGCCATTCCTTAGTGTTTTATGATTGGACGCAGTCCTCTCATTGTCCTCTCGTTGACGGTCATGTGAGTAATGACCTGCCCTAGAGTAATGCGCACAGACCAGGCTGCGCAGTATATAAGACCTAGTAACTTGTAGGAACAGTCCTCAGACTGTTCACTTGTATCTCTCGGGATCGCAACGGTCAATAAATACTCCTTGTCTTTGATTCCACCGTGCTACAACCTCCGCATGGATCATCCCAGTCCCCCTCACATCCATCATCTGATATTCCCCTCCTCGTCTTGTTGTATCTTTGCCTGTTGTGGCAAACATACTCTGTGGTTTAGCCGCCTGACCCCAACCCTGCCCCACCTAGCCACGCTCACTCCAAGTAGTGAGTCGTGACATTTGAACAGTCTCACAACCCACCAGCCGCTAACCAACTCCCTGTATCCTAGTGTCCTTTCTCAACTTCACGTTCCCCGACCCCGCTCAACGCCCCGCAGAAGACTTCGAGATCGTCGCGCCCCTCCGCGCAGACGACTCAGAACCGCCGAACGCCCTCGGCCTCCTAGTTCCGTGCCGCTGGCCTTGAAGAGGCCACCCGCCCCCAGTCCCCAGCCCAGACCCCGTAGAGCAGCTCTCGCCGCTCACCTTTGCCCCCGTACGTCGCCTTCCGTCCCCGCCGAGTCCCCAACTGCGCCTCCTGCTCCCCTCTGCTCCCCCCAGACACCTCCGGATCTTCCTGGACCCCAACACCTTTGCCCCAAGTCAGGACACTGACTCCCCCATCAACTACGAGCACGTCGCCCCGCAGCCGTCCCCATTCCGGTCTCCCCTGATCCCTCGTCTCTCGCCGCCCCGTCACCCCTACGAAGTACGTAGTAACCTCCCGCTCCCGACACCGGCCCCGCGCTCCCCCAGACCCCACAACTCCAGTACTTGCGCCCCGATTCGGGACGTACCCCCAGTCAACCCCCAGAACTCCCCAGCCCCCTCGCACGACTCGGACGAAGAGAAATCGTCCCCTGTACCCCTTGCCTTTTAGGAACCCCCGTGCACCAGACAGCACCTCCCCCGGCACCACCCCCACCAGTACCTTGTCCTCCGGTCCTCCGTCCCTCCGTTCCGCGAAAATTGGCGTCCAGTTGAGGAAACTGGTCTTGTCAACGTCACCGGACGAATCCCTACTGCCCGTGACCTCCGTGCTGTCCTCCCCACAGGTTCCTTCGTCACTCCCTTCCGTGTCCCATCGCCCCACACCGCCAAAGCTCACCCCTCCAACCGTACGCTTGCTGAGCGCACGGTTTTGTTCCTGTTGTCTTGTGTTCTCGTCTTGGTTTGTATCAACCAGACGATCACTTCCCCTTTGGCCGTATTTGCTATAGTTTTAGCAATTCTCTCGTTTCCCGCTTTGGTCATTGCTCAGACTAATTAAGTTAGCATTCGCCGGCACGACCATCCTCCTTTACGTCCACGACTTCCTCGACGGTAGGGTCTGCTTCATCTCGAAACCTGCTAAAAATATATATAGTCCTTATAAAACCCTATAAGGGTCATGGCACCTATAAGCCTTGGCTGATTCGGGGACCATTTTATAAGGCTTTGGTGACCGTATATAAAGGCTGTGCCTACTGCATGATTTCTGCCAATTCAGTGTTACTTTGTAATATCAGTCTGATATTGTGAATCTGTGTAATATCATTACTAATATGGTCAATTAATACAAGAGTATGAACTAAAAGGTGTCACCCTCAAATTATTTCCTTATATGAGGCCTACTCTTTGTCAGATAGTCAGTAACATTGTATGATAAAAATGATGAGGTAAGGGGTACATAAGATTCTCATCTCTTAGGTGAAAATGAGGCTGATATTGGGCTTTCTGGTATAATGAGGCAACTAATAGGTATCTTTTCAGTTGTATATATGCAAAAACTTTCTTTATATATCTGTACTTCCAGTGTAAATTCTTTATTTATTTATTTATTTATTGTAATTGTACTACAGTAGTTATATTAAGTAACTTAACATCAGAGCCAATCCCAGAATGGCAGGGCTACTAGGAGTTCCCAGTTTTGCTATGTCCTTCACAATGTATGACATTGTCATTGCAGGAAAAGTTGACCAGACTAGGGATTGAACCCAGGCCTCCTAAATATATACCAGGTGCTCTACCATACCATTGAGCTACCTAGCCATAGGTTCATAACTTGGGTTTTACATCTTAACCTGTAGGGTTAAATAAAATATAGGCATATAATCATTACTAATCAAAGCCAAGAAATCTGACTATGTAACCTTTAGTGTTTAGTCTCATGTTGACTTCCACTTTCTGAAATAACCTGCAATGGCAGCAATGCCATATGCCCTTGTAAGGCCTTGCAAGACCTCACTAATCTGGAGACTCCATGTAAGAGGGAGGCCTACCCCCTTAGATTATGATGCCAATACATATTTCCTTTCCAAGATCATTACCAATATGGAATTATTTTGCATGGGTAGGTGATACATTGCCAACTCAAAACAGATAGGGGACATCAGGAAAAAGGTTCAAGAAAAGTAGTACCTGCCAATACAATGTTGTAATTTTTGGACTACAGTGAGTGACATTGGGCAGTGCACAAGCATGGTATCATTGGGTAGACCCTGTCGTGATGTCTCTAGGCACTGTCACACTATGGAGTTTGGGGTAATACAACCAAGTGCTACAGAGACTATATTGTCCAGATACATCTTACCATAGTATGGGATATATCTAACCATGTACTACAGAGACCATATTGTCTAGACTTATCCCACCATAGTATATGGTATATCTAACCATGTGTTACAGAGACCATATTGTCTAGACTTATCTCACCATAGTATATAGTATATCTAAACCATGTACTACAGAGACTATATTGTCTAGGTACATCTCACCAAAGTCACCATAGTATGGGGTATATCTAACCATGTACTACAGAGACTATATTGTCTAGGTACATCTCACCATAGTATGGGGTATATCTAACCATGTACTACAGAGACCATATTGTCTAGACACATCCCACCATAGTATGTAGTATATCTAACCATGTACTACAGAGACTATATTGTCTAGGTACATCTCACCATAGTTTGGGTATATCTAACCATATACTACAGAGACCATTTTGTCTAGACACATTCCACCATAGTATGTAGTATATCTAACCATGTACTACAGAGACTATATTATCTAGGTACATTTTACCATAGTTTGGGGTATATCTAACCATGTACTACAGAGACCATATTGTCTAGACACATTCCACCATAGTATGTAGTATATCTAACCATGTACTCCAGAGACTATATTATCTAGACTCATACCACCATAGTATGTGGTATATCTAACCATGTGCTACAGAGACTATATTGTCTAGGCACATTCCACCATAGTATGGGGTATATGTAACAAGTCATCAGCAAAAAATCTACTAGCTATATAGTACTATATAGAGAGAATAGGCGAGGGAGGAGGATGCACGCGCGGAGAGTTTCCGAGGAGAGAAAGTTCGTTCTGATGATTCTGCAGGGACAATCTATCTACAGTTTATATGTATTCTATGTGCGACGAGCACGGGTGGTATAGTAAAGGGTCCAGTGAATGGGAGAGAAAGGGCTTAAGGCCCCCTTTGAGGTCAAAGGGAATAAGTAGTGCGCGTGCGATGAAGGTATGAGCATCGGGGCACGAAGTTTGCCTGCCGATGTCAGCGCTCGGGCTCGTGTACGCTTGCCCGTTTGTGTCTACGTCTAATCTAAGTGTCAGTGATCCTCCCCATCGCAATCTAATCCCAATTCCAATTCCAACACTCCCCCTCAAGCGCAGCACAGTCCGAGCGCTGCGTTGAATCCCTTCACCTTCCACTCGGGCAGCGCCTTCGTCAGCGCATCGGCTACCATCTCGTCGGTGGGACAGTAGACTATCTTGAATGTCCCATCATCGACGGTCTGACGAATAAAATGGTACCTTATGTCGATGTGCTTCGTGCGCGCGTGGAAGTTGTCGGTGGTCGCGAGTTTACACGCGGCCTGGTTGTCGCAGTGCAGGGTGGTCGGGGATTCTATGGGACCGAGCAGCTCTCCAATGAGGCGCCGTAGCCATATCCCTTCCTTTGCTGCGTGCGTGGCGGCGACGTACTCGGATTCCGCAGTCGAGAGAGTGACGAGCTCCTGCTTGCGGGATCCCCAGGACACAGTGCCTCCGTCTATGAGGAAAGCGCTGCCGGAGATCGCCCTGCGGTGCTCCTGCGTCGCGCCGTCCGCATCCGTGTAGCCGACGAGGTCGTGACGCTCGCTGCCATAGGTCAGCGCAATCGTCTTCGTCCCTAGGAGGTAGCGGAGGACACGTTTGACCGCATCCCAGTGCGCTTCTCCCGGGTGCTCAAGGAATTGCGAGAGCGTCGATACGGCAAACGTGATGTCGGGTCTTGTGGCTACGGACGCGTACATAAGACTCCCGACGGCCTCCCTATACGGGATGCTGTTCATGCGCGCGAGCGCGGTGGGGTCAGATGGGGCATCGGTTTTCGAATAAGTGATACCTGGCACCATTGGGGTGGGTGCAGGCTTCGCGTCAGTCAGGTTAAAGCGATTGACTATGGACTCAATGTAGGAGGTTTGTGAGAGTGAAATCGTCCTCGCTTCTCGATTGCGAGTGACCTTGATCCCCAGGAGCCAGCTGATAGGCCCCAAGTCTGTGAGGGAATACTTCTCATTGAGTTTGTGCTTGTAGGACTCGATAAGCTTCTTCGAGCTCCCTGTAATGGCACAGTCGTCCACATGGATGGCGATGATGATGATGTGTTGGTCGACGCGGGCGTAGAACACGCCGGGGTCTGCGTCGCTAACGCGGAATCCAAGCTCGATGAGTATGCGACGCAAGGCGTCATACCACTTTCGGCCTGCTTGTTTGAGGCCGTACAACGCCTTGAGGAGCTCTTTGACAAAGGCTCCGTTACCTTCTGACTCATACCCCGGAGGCTCTTGCATGTAGATGGTTTCGTCGTCGTCGAGGGTTCCGTTGAGATACGCACCGTTGAAGTCGAAAGACTCTATCTCCCAGTCGAAGCGTGCGGCGAGCGCGAAGACGACGCGAAAGCTCGCGATCCGCGCTACGGGCGAGTAGGTGTCGAAATAGTCGATGCCGTGAATTTGCGTGAACCCTTTTGCGACGAGTCGAGCCTTGTACTTGTCAATTGAGCCGTCGACTTGCGTTTGATCCGAAAGACCCATTTGCTGCCTACGATGTTAGTGTGGGGTGGACGCGGGACGGTGGTCCATGTCACGGCCCTCTCGAGCGTCTCCATCTCGCGATCCATCGCGTCCTTCCAGCATGGCCAGTCGGACCGAGATTGCGCCTCGCGGAGCGTCTTTGGGTCGTCTTCTGAGTTGATAATGGCAGCAGCTATGAGTGGATCGTATTGTGCATGAAAAACGCAATCAGCGGGCGGTTTGTCAGAGAAGTTTAGAGCTGGACACTCCCCATTTGGCTCCCCCTGAAGCTTAACAGCTATGGGGGAGCCGGGAATGTTGAGCGCGTTTGCATATGCGGTTGTGTCAGGGCTGCTCGATGCCTTGGACGCGGCGCGTGCCATCGCGCGCGTCACGAGGCCGGGGCCGTGGGGGCTGC
Organism: Russula brevipes; assembly: GCA_022496215.1. Taxonomy (NCBI): domain Eukaryota; kingdom Fungi; phylum Basidiomycota; class Agaricomycetes; order Russulales; family Russulaceae; genus Russula; species Russula brevipes. The sequence goes on along the minus strand of WTXF01000514.1, from coordinate 5,505 downwards.
ACGCGTCCTGAGGCCGGGGCGTGTGGGGGCTGGGGCTGGCTTTGTCGGGGGAGAGGGTGTCGAAGGGTGCGTCGAGGGGTTGACTATTGTGGTGTCGCTAGCTGTGCTGGGCGATGCGTCCGGTTGCTGGCTGACTGACTGGTCTGTGCGGCGCGTCCGGTTGCTGGCTGACTGACTGGTCTGTGGCGTCTGCTCCCCCTCAGGCAGCAAGGGGAAGCGACGCGCACAGTGCTGGCGGCGGACGGCACGAATTTGACGTTGCGCTCGACCGACACGGAGTTTGCCCGCCCAGTAATGCGGTGGGCGTGCGTGCTGTCGGCGTCGTAGCCTACCCATCGCCCTCCACAGCGCGTGCGTCGAGCTTGGAGCCGGACGCGCTGTGAACCCAGACCCGTTGCCCCCACTCGGGCAGCCTGCAAGGTTAGGTTTCTCGCCGTGAAGAAGTTCATACGGCGTAGTGTCCCCGATGATACGGGTGGACGTGCGATTTCTGAGCCAGGTTGCAAACTGGATGGCCTCTGCCCAGAGGGTTTTGGGCAGGCGCTGCAGTGCAAGACCGCGCGCACGCGTTCGACGAGCCGGCGGTTCAGTGACTCGGCGATCCGTTGTGCTCGGCGTGTCGTGCGTGGTGAGGCGCCGTCGGTGCCCTGTCCTTGAAGGAACAGGTCGAAGTCGCGGCTGGTGAACTCACCGCCGCGGTCGGAATGGAAGCGTTTGATGCTCACGCCGTGCTGAGTCTTGGCCCATGCCGCAAACGACTTGTAAGCGGCGAAGGTTTCGTCTTTGGTGCGGAGGATGAAGGTGCGCGTGTAGCGCGTGTGATCGTCTGTGAACGTGGCGTAGTACCTTCGGCCCCCCAGGCTGTTGGTAGGGGAGGGGCCCCAGACGTCTGAGTGAATCTCCTCACCAAAAGCCTCAGCACGAGGCGCTTGTCGCTCCTTCCGGATAGCCTTGCGTGTTGTTTTGGCATGCTCGCACGAATCGCAGACGGGAAGGGGGTGCTGTCAGAGATGGAGAGTCCTGTTATCGTGCCACGCTGCACCAACGCGTGCGGATGGCGTCGGGGGCGATGTGGCCCAGTCGACGGTGGAGCGATGCCAGCGGCAGTGCCTCAATGGCTGCGCCGGCAGTCTCTGTGTGGTCGACTTTGTACAAGCCGTTTGCGGTGGCTCGCACGACTCCGACTGTCTTGCCTTGCTTGTTGGTTCTGCACGCGTTCCCCTCGAACGCGACGATGTAGCCGGCCTTCGTGATCCGGCTGATCGACACAATGGTGAGTGCCATATCTGGTGCATGCAAACGTCTCTGAGTGTGACTGTAGTGAAGGACTCGCCGTTGGGGACCTTGATGGACATGTCCCCCATCCCTGTGGCATAGAAGACCCGCTTGTCAGCAGCGGTGATGGGGCGCGGCTCGATTTCGCGATACGAAAGGAATCTGTGGCGGAAGGGTGACATGTGGCGGGATGCACCAGAGTCGTAGAGCTCGCTCTCGGCCCCCTGGTGCGTGCATCGCTAACTGCGGCGACTTCCCCTGCTGATCCTCATCAGCATTGCCCACCTCTTCCTGCGGCCAGCCTTCCATGGCTGCCCATGCCTCGGCATTCGCGCTGTTCGCGCTGTCAGCTCCGCGCGGTCTACCTGTGCGCGATGGCCCCTGGCCCTCTTTCCCCCCCCCTTTTGCCCAACAGTCAGCCTTAACATGGCCGTGCTTCTTGCAATTGAAGCATTCAATGTCCCTCCTTTTCCCCTTGGAGGTGACAGCTAACAGGGCTTGGTCTTGGGGGGTCTTGGTGTCAGTGAGTTGCTTGTAGTCGGCAATCACCAGTTCAGTGAGGATTTTGGGTGTGAGTGCACCTTTGCTGATCTTGGTACTGGCATTGATGGCAGAGATGGTGTTTTTGTAGGATGGTGGGAGTGATGCGAGGAGGAGGTCAGTGTAGTCCTTGTCATCAATGGCTTTGCCCATCGCTGCAAGCTGCTCTCGTATATCAGAGAGCTCATAAAAGTGGGTGCATACATCCATGTTTTCTCCACACTGATTGTTTCTGAACCTCCTGAGCAGGTTGACGCGGATAGCTCTAGACCGCTCTTCATAAACACTCTTCAGTTTCTCCCAGACTTCTTTCGTGTGTATGCCGCTCTTGATTTGGTTGAACACGCTGTGGGAATGGTGCTGGCAATGAGGTGCTTAGTCATCACCTCGCCCCTCTTCCAGCATGTGGCGGTGTCAAGGCCGCCAATTGCCCCTGCAGCCACATACTCTGAGGGCGCATTTTCATTCTCGAGGTGGATGTCGAGGCCGTTTGTCTCGAGTGCAAGCACGAGGTGGTCGCGGTACGTGACCCAGTTGCATCCATCGGCTTGGAGCTTTGGGATGGACTTGGTGTCGTCGGCAGGCATTGTGGGAGAAGGTGAGTAGTATTTGTCTGGAGTGAATTTGCGTACTTAAAGCGTCGGGGCAGGGCCCATAACCTAGAGAGAATAGGCGAGGGAGGAGGATGCACGCGCGGAGAGTTTCCTGGGAGAGAAAGTTCGTTCTGATGATTCTGCAGAGACAATCTATCTACAGTTTATATGTATTCTATGTGCGACGAGCACGGGTGGTATAGTAAAGGGTCCAGTGAATGGGAGAGAAAGGGCTTAAGGCCCCCTTTGAGGTCAAAGGGAATAAGTAGTGCGCGTGCGATGAAGGTATGAGCATCGGGGCACGAAGTTTGCCTGCCGATGTCAGCGCTCGGGCTCGTGTACGCTTGCCCGTTTGTGTCTACGTCTAATCTAAGTGTCAGTGATCCTCCCCATCGCAATCTAATCCCAATTCCAATTCCAACACTATATAGTGACAGTAGCACTGGTAGCTAGTAGATTTTTTTGCTGATTAGTAGGGCCATCAGGAAAATATGAAAAAAACTTAGAGTGCTTAGAGTGCTTAGTGGACTTATTTTATAGCTTGAGATGCTTAGTGTGCTTATTTTGCTTAGGAAGTTACTTAGTTACAACCTAAGCATAGTGTAAGTATGCCAAGGAGCAGACAAAGATAATAAGTATGTAAAGTACAAAAGGCATGGAGTAAGTATACTTGTAAGCACCATAAGTGGGACCAAGTGCAGTAATCCTAACAGACTTTTTGATTCAAAACATGTATTCCACAATCATGATACTACTATTACAAGTATATTAAGGACAGCAGTGATGTCCATCACCCTCTCGCCTCGCACGTGGGGGCCTCCTCGTCCTCAGCCTTGTGCATGGGGGCGAGGTCCGCCCGCCCTCGTCCTCGCCTCGCACGTGTCCCTCCTCGTCCTCGCCTCGTGCTGGGGCGAGTCCGTCACGCCCTCGCCCTCGTTCGCGGGGGCGACGTCCGTCACTCCCCTCGTCCTCGTCCTCGCGCGCGGGAGCGATGTCCGTCACGCCGTCGCCTCGCCTGTGCGTGGCGACGTCCGTCACACCCTTGCCCTCGTCCTCACGCGCGGCGCGACGTCCGTCATGTCCTCATCCTCGTCCTCGCGCGCGTGGCAGCGACGTCCGTCACGCTCACGTCCTCAGCTTCGCACATGGCGGGGACGTCCGTCACACCCTCGTCCTTGGCCTCGTGTGCGGCGACGCCGTTAACGGGCATACGGACGAGGACCTGCCACAGCTGGCGCGCGCAGCGCGGCGGGGTGCTTAGAGGGGGGGGAGGATCGCTCGCTCGTCAGCGAGGAATGCGACGACGACGGTATTGGCGCGGAGGTGGGCGAGGCACTCGAAGTGGCGCGTGCCGCCGTGGGTGGTGGTGCGCGCAGCGGACAGCGGGAGGCCATCGTAGATCGGCGCCATGTCCATTTGGGACTCGCAGACGTCGACGACGAGGCTGGAGAGCACGCCCGTGGCGTAGAGTTGCGCTGTGTGCCGGACGAAATGCTGATTACCGCGACGTTGACGAGATCGAAGACATGGCCCGTGCGCTCGTAGGCATCGCGCAGGAGGCCTGGGAGGAGTGAAAGCAAGATGAGGGTTTTGCCCAAAGACCGGGGTGAGGAGAGAGGCAACGTACCAGAGGGCCTCGGGCTTGTCGTCGACAGCGCCACGAGACGACGAACTCCTGTCCCGACACAAGCGCGTCATCTGGGACCGATGAGGTAGCCGGTGACTTTGAGTGTGTGCGGTTGCGGTGCGGCTAGACGCGGCGATGCGGACGGACCAGGCTGTGTGCAATAGAGAGAGAGCGACGACTAGGACAGAACAGACTGAGAGGAGCGCGGGGGACTCGTTTTGGAGTTGCAGGCCCGTGAAAGACGCACTACCTGTGGTCGTGGTTGTGGTTGTCTAAAAACGAGGTGCGTGGCGTGGCCGTGCAGAACGCGAAAGACCGGGGAGAGGGAAAGAATGTCTACAATTTTCTTCACGTCGTGCCTGCCCGGTGGCCACTTAGTCAACATGTCATGTGACACGTTCAACTGAATGTGCAAGTTCAAAGTAAGTTCAAAGTCAAACTTGTCGACGTGTCAACCAGTCGTCAACGCGTCAACCCCAGCACTTTACTGGTAGTTTTTCTTTTCCTCTTTATGAAAAACTAGCTAACAAACCTTTTTTAGGGCCACAGTGATTTCGATTTGACAGCACTCAATGAAGGCCCCCACCACCACCTTTGAGGAGGCCATGCGCAGCCACCTCGCCTTCCAGAGCTTGAAGGCCAAGGCGCCAAGGTCCTCGTCGAGCGCATGTCTTGTAGCTGCGCGAGACGGAAGGGCGACAGGGAAGGGCGACAGCTCTGCGCCCACAATGTTCGTCTTTTTTTTATCTTTGCTCCTTCGCTCCGGGTGATTCTGATCCCTCCCTCTCCTCTTTCTCCCTAACTTCGAACGGCCTATGGCGTGGTCTACGCGCAGGCGCGCTCTCCGGCCTCGTCGACGTCGGTGAGTCCTAAGCGGACACCGCGCACAATGTTCGTCTTTTTTAACCTTGCTCCTTCGCTCCTGATCCCCTATTTCTCCCCCCACCTCAAATGGCCTATGGCGCAGCTCTATGCGCGGGCGCGCTCTCCGGCTTCGTCGTCGTCAGCGAGTCCTAAATGGACACCGCGCCGATATACGACAGCCTCCCGCTGCCCGCTGCCCTGCTCGCGCTCCGCGTCGAGTTCTTGCTGTCCTCGCCGCTCGCGCCCCCCGCCGACACCCGCCCTCCTGCTGCTCGCGCTCCCCCCGCTGAGTGCCCGCCCTCCTCGCTGCTCGCGCTCCTCCCGCTGAGCGCCACGCCGACACTCCTCGTGCTCGCAAACGCGTGGGGGGTGGGGGTTGTACGACGATGCCTGGCCGCCGCGCGACCCCGACACCGCTGCTCAGCACCACCTCGCAAATGCATGGGGTAGGTGAAAATGCAATCAGACTGGGACTTTGTACTTTCATACACTACTTATTTTTTTTTTTTTTTTTTTTTTCGAGTCCATTTATGTGTGTCTTGGGTTACACTACTTATTCCTGATTAGTACTGTCAATGTAAATTTAATTTAATACATCTTGCTTAT
>WTXF01000513.1:0-16280 GCA_022496215.1 Russula brevipes | reverse complement strand
TGCGTTTCCATCGCGGTGCGACAACATGGTCGGAGAAAATTAAACCGGGCAGCAAAAACGAGGTCTCATATCTCATATCTCACACTCTTACCCTCACCACATTCATAGAGTGGACACTTACTTAAGGTACTTGATGCATCTCAAATTGTTATCGCTGTTAGGGGCTATGCCGTCTATGGATCAAGTGATCTCCAATCCTCTCCACAAACCTCACAGCCGACGCCGGGTTCTCTTTAATACCGTCCCGCTGTGGGGCTCGCCTGAGGTATATATATAGAGGATCCTTCCCTTATTGATTGTTGTACGATACACTGAGATATGACCACTGTCTTCTATATTGGGGCGACAGGCTACGTCGGCGGTATGTTCGTCCACTTGGAAGGGGGCTGAACTTGATCTTACTCCTTTAGGCGCTGTGCTCGTTGACCTGCTCGAGCACTACCCAAACATCGAGGTCACTGCACTCGTCCGTAATCCCGCACACTTAGGGGCCATTCGCGGTTGGGAGTCGAAGTCATCCAAGGGGATTTCCACGACAGCAAAATAATCGAAGAGCATGCGCGGCAGGCGGACATCACCATCAACTCGGGCGATAGCGACGACGTAAAGCTCAACACCGCCATCCTCGCCGGGCAACGGCAGCGCGTTCATGACCTGAGAAAACCCCCGCCTGCCCTGCTCCACACCAGTGGGGTGTTGGTGTTCAATGATAGTACGAATGAGGGCAGGCACGATCCCAATGGCAAGGTTTGGAATGTACGCCCGTAACGCACTTATATATATCTATGTGCGCCCCATGGACTCATCTACTCATGAATGTAGGATGGCGACGAGGAAGACATCCGCGCCATCACCGTTGACATGCTGCACGGCCAAGTGGACGCACCGTACGTCATTCTCACATTCGCTCCCTGCCAAGTGGTGCCTCCTGTCGTGTCGTGGTCGTGTCTCATTTCCATTCCAATCTTCCCTCAGAATTCTGCGCGCGTCGGAGAAAGGCGACACCGTATCGTACATCGTCTGCCCTGGAGGGATCTTCGGCTTGTCAAAGGGAAAGGTGCCCACGACGTCGACCTTCGTCAGGGCCACCACGCAGCTCATGTCCGCGTTCGGTCACCCCATCTACATCGGCGAAGGCTCCAGCGTCTTTTACGGGGTGCGTGCGCGCTTTGCCAGCCCCCCAACCGCCTCTCCGTTGACGTCACGGTCATTTATATATTTATATGTTTATGGCTAGGTGCTGCTGGACGACCTAATCAAGCTGTACAGGCTCCTCTTCGCCCGCATATTGAGCGGCGAGGATGCCAAGGCGAGCCCGTACTCGAGGTACTACGTCGCCGCCAGCACTCCGCTTTCGTGGAAGTACATCGCGACCGTCTTTGGTGACAAATTGAAGCAGCTGGGAAAGGTGGCGGATGATACGCCGGAGAGCATCCCCGTGACGAAGCTCGACCCCCCGTGCGTGTTATATTCCGCGTTTCGAGATGATGCAATGCATTTCGTTTCGTTTCTTTTCCACCCTGACGCCGCCTGTCTACAGATTCACGATCTTCGTCGGATCGAGTCAGCACATCCGAGCTGAACGGGCAAAGGCCCTGGGATGGGAAGCCCGTCCGGTGGTGCTGGAAGACTTGATAGAGGAGGATATCAAGGCTACGTTGGCGAAGACGGCGCAGAAAACCTGAATTCATTTCTGAGCTTTTTTTACATTAAACCCCCCCGAGTGAGTCGCGTACTGCATTGGGGGGTGTCAAAAATGTCAATGTAAGAGTAGGTAGAGCCGATTCAAGTTCAAATGACAGTTGTGTAATGGCGTTGCCATTCAAGTCCCTGGGTGATGAAGAGGGCATCTTTTGTAGGGCGGGCGTTCTCATTTCCACCCTCCTCAGGCTATAGGGGGCTGATTTCTTGACCTACGTTGCCTGGTTTCCCCTACTCGTATCTGGACAACCCGATCCGTAGGTGCGGACGAGAACGCCCTCCATCACTGTCCGATATGTGCTACCCTCTCAGAACTGAACTCGCATCATGACCGGATGACCACGTATTGAGGTCGTTCTCGCTTTCTCGGAGATATACACAGCCGACCCGACACCACGTTGCGTAAGAAATGTCGGTTGTCGGATTTTCGTGTTGACGACAGAGAATTTTTTGCAGGGTATATATAGCTGTTGCCCTTGCTTGCTTAACACGGTCGGAACATCCAGCGCGAACATGCAGAATTTGGGTGGGAGAATCGCGTTACTGTGGTGCTAGAGAACTGTGTATAGAATCGGGAATCAAGTCCTGTGGATGGCCGGCCGAGTTGCGGGTGGTGATTGTGCATCAAAGCCGTTCCAGTCAAAATATTTATTTCTTGATGGCGGTTTTCACGAATTGTTGCTCTCTTGAGGATCATTCTCCAAGAGCCTCTGCAACGAGGGGGGACGTCGTCTACCTGAGAGGAGCTCGGGATGCCGCACATCGAAGCAACTATTTCACATAGCGCAAGTGACACACAAACCTGAGTGTTGGGTGGCCAGCGAGCCATTTAGACGCATGATCAAGATGGACTGCCCCACCAATTCTCGAATGTATCGCCGAATTGGCTTCACTCCATACGGGATAGTACTTCGCTGAACAAATGAGACAACTACTGCTAGACTGGGTGCCGCACGCCATGCTAAGTTGAAAGTATCATGTGAGACAGATGGTGGTGATGATAGAAAAAAATAACTGTAACTGATGTCTGCAGTGCAACCAATGAGCGCAAAAGAGAAATACAGGCAATAAATAGATGACACGGAACGCATGGTGCACTTATCAATAATAACTTCATGATGCATTAGCTACCCACTTTCGTCCTTTCCTCCGGTGAACAGCCATAGGATGACCAGAGTGCCGCCGCGCGGCGGCAAACTGTCCAATGGCCTCTTGGACATGCCCCGCTATATTGGGTCCCTGTAAAAAGATATTTTGTAGCGCGGGTAAGACTTCTTTTGTTCGTTCTCCGGAGAGCTCCTGCAGGGCGGGCGCGACACGTGGGGCAAGTTTATGGGACAGGTAGAGATCCCTAACGGCAGTCAAGGGAAGTAGCAGTTCCAGCCATTGGGAATTCTCCATATCTTCAGGCCAGTGCGGTCGCCAATCTCGGAATTCGCCAAGCTCGAGGCGTTGCAAGGTGGGGAGGGGAGGCAGAGATAAGCTACAGACCTGCGCAAGAGCCGAGATCTGCCAATCCGGCTCTCTGCATGAGATCACCAGTGCGAGCCATGTGGGAGGCTCTGTGTTGGGCAAGGAAAGTGTGACCCTAACGGTGTCATCATCGAAGAACACATTTGCTTCGGTGAGTACCTTGAACCTGTCTATGCGACTGATAAACTGGAGAAGTTGTACAATGCGAAAGATGAGTTGATGAAAGAATATGATAATGATGCTGTTAAGTAGGGGGGCATCGATTTGGGCAACCAGGTCCTCCAGATACTCGCTAACGCCCTTGAACCAAAATTTAGTGAGAGAGGGGAGGACAGCCCGGGTCAGCGGAGGCGGATTTAGGTTGTAGGGGCGAGAGCGAGGGGAACGAAATCCGAGTTCAAGTGTTTCTAGCCTGGTCAAGGAGGACAGGCAGGTGACCATCGCGTCGGGTGAGATGTACCCGGAATGTGGAACGTCCAAGAGGCGAAGGTCGACAAGGTCGCTGGCAGTCAGGTGGAGCCTCCGTGCCGCGGGGAATGGAATGGAATCCAACCACAGCGTTTGTAGGCGTGGGGCGGATCCACCCATGAATGATTCGGGAAGGTCTGGTGTCGACCCATCTTTTGATGAAAGGACCAGAGACGTCAGCGCCAGGAATGGCTCATGCATCACTTCCGCCAGTCTTCCCACCAGCGGACTTGGAATGCTTTCGAGGGAGATTTTACATACGCGTTCGTGATACTCGAGCGCGGCGATGATATTATGCGCACCCGTCAGTCGTGATGTTGGTCGGCCATGGCGCGATATAATGATAGGCAAAGCTGGCCAGATATCCAACATCTTCTTCACAGGCTTTTTCTGAGTGCAGAGGAGTTGAAGGTTTAGGCGGTGCGGCGATGCAAACACAACGATTCGCCACCTTCGGCAGACATGCACAAGTGTATGCCATCTGTCTTCTCCTCGAGTTACATTCATATAGAAGTCAAAAACTTCCAGAAGGGCATCGTCTGGGAGCGATGTGATAGTCACTTGTTGGTAAAGTGGCTCTGTTTTCGCCCAAATCAGCAACTGTCGCAGAGATAACCTAGGCGGCACCGCTTACCTTGACCATCTTTGACCCGCGAATCCTGTCGACGACGTGCAGCACTCTTCCCTTTTGAGCGCTTGGCATTCGGCATAAAAAGAGGTGCTGGTGAATGCACGATTGGCGATGCAACTGCCTGGGTGCAAGAACGGGGTGGCCGATGGTTGAGATCGTTGAGAAATGGCAGCGGAGCAGCGGAAAGATGGGCAGCAACCGGGCCGGCTGATCCGACCCTTGGAGACGGACGGACGACGACGAAGACAACGAGCATCCTCCCTCCTTTTCCTCTCGTGTGCCCAAGTTTGGGTGTTACACATAATATCCATCACCTTTCATTTCTCCATCTTATCCCCAGGCTGGGTCCGCATTTGGGGTGCGCGTAAACAGAAGTCAATGAGTCAGGTCCCTAGCAACAGAACTGCCGAGGAACTTTGGACATACTCGTCAGAGCTCATGATGGCGGCGGGTAGACCAGCTGGGGGGCTTGGTGAATAGGATGGTCGCTTATGTATGGAGGACGCGTGATCCTAGGAATGGTATGCTGGTGTGTACTCTTCACAGCCTCGTTACGTAGCCAAAGGGGATATGCTCGGTATGCGTCGTTTGCAGTGCCGAGTTCGACATCAAGGCCGCCTTCGCCTAGGTCTTATATGATCGCAATAAAGTGGTCATTCGCTCCATTACTCCAGGTGCTATAGGGCGAAGTCGACATATCCTATGTTGTTCAAGTGTTGTGTATGAGAGTGGTGCGAAGTTGGTCCCACTGCAAGATCCGCGGGCATCGGAAGAACTTGAGGGCCTGACCGAGTCGTACGCCATAGTCCTTGCCAGCTTGGTGTTCGAGTTCGTGGTGCAAATTGTGCTCCCATTCAACAAGAAGGCTATCTATATTGTTAACGTCGAGAACCTCCACGCCCCATCTCTATTCTGTGCGCAGCCTTGCCACGAGTTCATCAGCTTTAACCACCATTCTAGGTATGCCTGAACGGCTTCATCGCTCTCTCCAGATTATCATTTCACTTTGGTCAGACGCAAGTTACTACATTGCCGTTCAAATTCCCCACCCTAGAAGCACGTCCTTTCGGCGCCATCAGGGCGTTTCTATTTCAAGTCTCCCTTCTTAGGGTATACGCAGCTCATCTGTCATACTCAAGGCCGAATCTCTTGATTTTCGGCGTGGGCCAGAACAGTGTCAGAGCGTTCGGAACAAGGGCACAAAGGACCTTGGTCTTGCTATTGTGCGGTTGACGACTGAATCAAATTTGGCCCCTTTCACACGTGGCATATATGAACTCATGAACTCAATTGAATTGTCACCATTTCATCTCCTCTCCTCTCAGCTCCGACCCCGAAGACAGGACGCGATTGTGAGAACCGCTGCCCTACATCGATGGCACACACCGCGAATCCCATGTCCCCGTCCCCGCCGCCGCCCCCGACATTTGACACTCTCATCCCCGACCCTGAACTTGCGAAGTTGTGGAGGCGGCTTGGACCTTCTCGGAAGTGCTCCCAACTCCATTCCAGGTTTTGGCTGGTAGATATCGCGGCCTCACGGCGAGACTGGTGGGCAAGCCAACAGGGTGGGATCACCGTCGGGAGAAACGAAATCGACGAAGAGTGCTTCGGTCTCGATTTAAACATGCATAATGTCTGGCGCTCAAGACTCTGGGTGAGGAAAGACTATGTCCGAATCTATGAGTATTGCAACAAGCACCTCGAAGAAACGATGGAGCATCCGGGGGATGCTGCACCGTCGGTCATCATAACGGGACAACCTGGCATTGGTAAGGTTTCTCGAACTCTTGTCATTCACTACCTAAAACCTCCTGCTTGGAAAGGGAAATCCTATTGGATTAGCTATGCCATCCGTCGACGGCTGGGCGAAGGACAACCATTTATGTGGTGCCGGTCCAAGTTTTGCTTCTTGTTCGTTGAAGAAGGCGTCTTCGAAATGCACCAGGATCAATTGCGTAGCGATACCTTTTCCTCGTTCATCTGGACATTTACCGATGCAAGCGACACGCATGAAGGCGTTCCCTTTCCTATGGCTGACACGGATGGCACGTTCTTCAATATCCATGTATCTCCGCCACAGCGAGCTCGATGGAAGAGTCTTATGAAGTCTACATCGACATCTATTGTGATTATGAATCCATGGACGAAAGACGAGATAATTCAAGCGTGAGTTTATTGACTTCTGTGCTCTGTGTTTCCACTCATTATTGGGGCCTTCATACAGTGCACGCAGCCATCGTGTAGACCCTGCCCGGATGAAACAGGTCGAAGAATTATTCGATCAGTATGGTGGCATTCCCCGCATCTGTGTGGCCTCCTTGCGCCGGCCGGACCTCTTAGCCAATCATCGGAGAAGCTATAAAGGGGCAATCCGGAGCATGGAGGTTCGGACTGACGTTCAGATGCTGCGCGACTACACTTTCCGGGCCATAGACCTTGAGTTTGATAAGGTTCCTCACACGATTTTTCGCGTTGAACGCTCAGACTTGGATGACCTCGGTTCACTGACTGTCGCACCCGCTTCGCCTCTCGCTAGGATGGACCTCAAGGCTCAAATTCTGAGACTGCGGGTGGCAGACCAGTCATTGCTGTGCGGGCAGTTTGCGAGCATGAAGGAGTCAAGACAGATTGCCGCCATTGCATCTGAATCGTATGATGAATCGTTTGAACAGGCGCAGCTTCTGGAAGATCTCGAATATGGCGATTTGTAGGCGGAAGGGGCGCGAAAGCGAACCACGTCCAGCTCGAGATCGCGGAGGGCGACTCGTAATTCACCTCATGAGGGAGTTATCCCATTACTTGTCTCGGTTCTGTTTTACGGTACCCGTTTCTTTATTCTTTGATTACAGCCTGATCACAATAGGCAAACACTCGTGATTACGCGCCACCCAGTCGTTGAAGATACAAGATCGTTCACGCCTTGTCAATAGGCTCTTTTCCATGACACATTCCAGAATCGCTACTATTCTCGTTCACGCGTTTCACTTAACCCCCTATCTTTGTGTCTCGGTATTGTACTTCGTGACTCAGATTACTGCCCTCGAATCATAATCGTCCTCGACAATTGAAGACCCCACTCGTTTGACCTTTATCCCCGGGCCCGTGCTTGATCGACGAGCAAGCTCGTGCACAAGATTTTGGCCATAACCGTCACTAACTTTAGCACAGCACAGGGTCGCGCTCAAGTTGGTTCCCATGCAAAAGCCGGCGGCGGTCCTTGGGTCCAAGAAAGAATGTGCTATGGGTACCCACCTCCGAAGGGTCAGTTGTCCTCGCACGCCACGGGGCCCTGATGCGGACCCGGAGTAGGAAAATGAAGAGGCGAATTATCCAACCCATACGCGCAACGAACGCGTTTCTTATTACCTTTGCGCCCAGGTACAAGGTAATGAGTGTACGTGCGCTTGTATATAAGACCTACTAACCATTCGTAAAAATCATCACCCTCCTCTCTCTCACTCCTTGTCCCTTGTTTCTTTTCTCCTCTCTCTGGCCCAAAACCGAAAGTGTCGACGCCAATCTGAGCTGCCGCGCAGTTGCGCGTCTCGATCTTAGGTTTTACCCATTTCGCTCTACGCTCTCTCGTTCTGTGGCAGTCCCTCTAGATATCTACATCCTCCTCTCGGGTCCCGTCAACGCCCATTTACGCCTCCTCTCTCTCTCTCCGAGTCGGGGTCCCATCTTCCTGGACGCACCGTCGTATAGTGGCTGGGGTGAAAACGGTGGGGCCTGATCGTGGTCCATGTACCAGCACCACTATGCAATTTGAACGGAAGCGTTCGAGCGAGGGAAGCGGATGCTGTTCGTAACACGGGCCGACAGTATATTTGGACTGGCTTGCAACAGAGGGGACGAGACAGCCCTATTGCCTTGAATTGAGTCATGATAAGCCCCTCAGGCCTCAGGCCTCAGTCTCTGTGCAGCATTTACCGCCACAACGCGACAAAGTCAAAAGATGTCCGCCACACCCTTGTCTTGCAACCACGCTACAATGCATCGATTCACTCTACGATAGCAGTATAAGGAATGCGTGCGCGTTGAGCACGATTAGCCACGCCGGAGCGCCCGACGCCCGACACTCCCTCCCTTCTCGGCCTCGACCCCGGGCCTCTCTCGACACAACGCCACCGCCCCTGCAAGCAAACGCCGTCGCCCCAAACCCTTTCAGCTAGCATAGTCTATCTTACTGTCACCCTCTTTCTGTCCCTCTTTTCCTTCCCCTAGATACCAACTTGTCTATAAAGTAAACACTAAACTACCTACTTAGAGTAGTGGACCCGACCACCCAATAGAAGCCTCTCCTTTCGACTGCGTTCCGTCTTGTGTGCCGCGCCGCCGTGCGCTCCCGTTCCCTTCGTTCGCCCGCGTTCGCTGTGCCACCGTGCGCAAGTCCGCTCCCCTTCCTTTCGTGCCGCACCGCCGTGCACTCCCCGTTCCGTTCCCGCGTCCCGTCCGCTTCCTCGTCCCCAGCTCTCCCTCTTTCATATCTTATCCTATCTTATCTGTCCACACTTTCCCTTGGGTCGAATTCACCAACTCGCACTTATAGCAGTGAGACATCATCCCGCCTAGAAAGTACATACATGAGACGGCGAGCGATCCAACCGAACCTCAACAGTAAATTCCGACTTTAACCACGCTCTCTATCGTACTGGGGAAAACCGATCCATCATGACACGTGGAGAAGCCAGAAGCGTATGTATTGGGCAGATTGGATCACTGGCCATCCAAATTCACCAACTCGATGGACCGAACGTTTGACCATCGGGAATCGTCCTGTATGCCACCCCGGCAAAGTCGGCCGTCTTGGTATAAACGACATTACCCCACCATGATTGAATGTTCTTCAGGCCAATTGTGTCATTCTTTGGGTATTGCAGAGCGAAGAAGATGACGAGGATACCGACGGCATAACCAGCATCTAAACCAGCAGACAGAATATCTATTTAAGCGAAGCACATGTCAGAAGCTCCGCCATGTGTGGAGAGGGGCAACTCACAGTTGTACTTGGACCACCAGTCGAAGTGGTGCCGACGGATGCGGTAGTTAAATATGTAACCGAGTAGCAACCAGGGTACATAGTTGATCGGCGTCGCAGGGGGCATTAAACGGGTGCTGTTGAAGATGACAGGGAAGTGGAGATATTTCAAGGAGCGAATGTTGAACTTCTTGTGTATGATCCATTGGAAAGGCGGTGCAAGAGCACCAACAAGGAAGAAGAATGAGATGCCGTAATAGAGCTGACCATGCGAGAACACACGCTGCGGTCCTATGACGCCCCACTACAACAACAGTGTTGATAAACGCAACTATGATACATGAACGACTCACGATAATTGATGCGGTGCCGAACACGGAGATATGTGGGCAAGTGAAGCTATCATTCTGATCGTGGTGCGAGCAAAGGTCCTCGATGTTGGAGAACATCCATGCCTGCACGCCGAGTTGCACAGTGCCGGCAACAACCACCGTGACACCCTGACAGAAGAACATAGGCCGAGGTGGGATTTTCATGTAGTGGCCAAGCTTCATGTTTCCAATGAATCCAAGTCCCACTGTCTTGGGAATATCACCCCATGTCTTGAACATCATCATCGCAATCGGACGGCCAGGAAGGGCATATCCAATAATTAGCTCGGCGATCGCGTTGAGCCCAACTCGTGTGTTTGTGGTGGCCTGGATGATACCAATAGGAACAATGAACACGAAGGCTGGATGTGCAAATGGTGATACTTAAGAAAATGAACAACGAAGAGGAAAATACCCACCAATCATGAGTGCAAGCACGAAAGCCCAGACAGGTAACTGTGTCTCCCAAACTTTGATGACGACAACACCAAAAATGAACATAAGCACTGAAAACATTATCAGTACATTAGCATCAGGAATTGGTGTGCTGACAGAATACCACGAGATACCACCAATCTGGGACCTCCTTGTACACTGACATGAGTCGAGCGTGGATATCTTTTTGAACAGAGAGTGGCCGAGGAGAATGAGTCCGAATATGCTTGTGGTAATAGAACAATGCGTGGGTGGTCGTGGCCGTGACGGATGCAAAGCCGAGCGCATAAGTAATAGCAAAGGACGCAGAAATGAATATAGGACTGTAAGCGTGGTAATTCGGAAGATTGAGAGAGCCATCCAAGTTGACGATCCGGGAGGTATTGTATGGGTTCCCTGCATTATCGAAAGAACCTGAGGACACCAAGGGAAGGTAAGCGCTATACCAAACGTTCTTGTACTGTGAACAGTAACTCAGAAGAGGATGAACGTGAAAATGAAAGGGATCCTCACATAGAGAATGGGGAGAAGAAACCAGAAGAATAACATAAAAGACAAGCCAGTGTTGGCTACAGTCCACCATGGGAAGGCAAGAGGGGAGCTGTTGTAGGATATTTGACCCCAGTCGAAGGTGAGGAGACCCATACCCAAGCCATGGGTGACGCCGAACATGTGATTAATCTTGACGTTCTCAGGCGCAATCCAGCAGACCCATGAGAAGCTTGAGAGACCAGTGAAGAGATAAGAAGGAATGAACGCTACAATAGTGGAAAATTAGAATAAAAGCAAGTTTCCAGGAAGAAGCTGACCATAGAAGATGGAGCTGATGAATACGTAGCTGAAGAAGCGCTGGCGAGAAATGCCGCCGTAGACTTGGGAACCTGGGGTCTCCTTGGAATGCAATGTGTTGATGATCGCGGCTCTCACGAGACTATCAGGCCAAATCATAGACGGAGGTGTGACGAGGAAACGCCTACAAATACCAGCCATTGACAAGCCAATCAGCTGGGTCGACATGACCAACAACCACTGGTCTGTTCTGGCGATGAAACCGATGAAACGCAGAGGGAAGATCAAGCTCACATGCAAAGGGAGGATGCTGATTGTAGAAGACTTTCTGAACGGCAATGAGCTCCGTCTAAGGGAATTGTAAGCAAAGATCAGCGAATACTTGACTTGCTGAGTTTGGCCACACTCACGCTATATGCGGGTACCGCTCCGATTTCAGCCATGACAGAGATGATGACGTGCTCTTTAATGTTGAATGGCCCCGGGTTAAGTGCGAGGCCAAAAATAGAAATGTTTGGCATATAACGGGCCCATGCTTTACAAATGGGCAAAGTGAACAACGTAGCGACGTTCTTTTCGCACAGAATCTGAATAAGCAAGACCAACTCAAACGCCACAAAAGACAAACCGCAGGGGTGTAGACACTTCCATATCTGAAGGAGAAGAACTGGTTGACTCCGGGAAGGAGGATAGCCCAAATGATACCGACGACCCAAGCACGCAAAGTAGATGCAGGCATCGTCGGATCGTCCGTGTTGGCAACTGCGGACCGGACTTCGGCGTACGGAGAGTCCTCCTGTATCATCGAGATCGTAGGCTCAAAGTTGGGGTCGTCGATGTAGATGGCCTGCATGTCCCCTATTATTTCAGCTACATCAGCCCAGGAGAGAAAGAAATTATAAAACATTATCGCCATCGATGCCGTCTACGCTCTCCAGGACGTGCTGTTCGAGGTCCTCACGCTCGTTCCTATCTTCAGGCGGGGACATGCCTTTTTGCTGGAGGTCACTACGAGGAGCAGGTGGAACTAGACCCCAGTCCGCCTCAACCCGAGAGAGGACAGTGGGAGGGAACAGAAGGACTGGGTGAAAGACGATGGCTCGGGTTACAGGATTTATAGCCTTTCGAAGCAGAGGTCTTTGGCCGGACTCTAGATCAACTGCAACTGGGAACGACAAGAGATAGCACTGCCGACTAACGTTGCCTTGTCTTCTAGGAGAGAGCCGAGTGATGAACATCAGAAAACGATGATGAAAGAATCCAGTTACCTGAGAAGCATACGTCGTGGCTCACCTCCCACTCAGCCACAATGACCGACCCTCTAACCCACTGCTTCTGCTTCCTGGTCATGCCTCTTCGGCGGACCATGTTCGGCAGGTCATGTGCGTTTCCAGCGACCAATGAAGTAAAGGTTCCGTGAGTGCGCAGTCGTGCTTCCTCGGAGTCGACGTAGCGTGGAAGTGACAGATGTCCGCTTCCTGGGGATACCCGACCTGTTGCTCCGATGTGCGGCGTGCCGATGATGGACAGAATGTTCTGGGTCACTGATGATTTGAGAATGGAGAAGCCGAGGAAGGTTCTTTAGCACTTACGCGGCTCTATCTTGATCGGTCGCCGTTGACCACTCCACCACGGACCGCATGCCTGCTTAGAGATGGTGCGGGCTCAAGTCAATACACCCGCGCTCTTCAGGCGAACTAACTTGACGTGTCCTGCTTACCTGCTCCAAAGAGAAGTTGGTCCCGATTATGATAACAGGAGAACGAGAGGAATAGATATTCTGTGGGGTGCCCGAAGCAGCCCCAGCTTCTGCGAGGATTGAATCTCGGGTATTTTAAGCGGAAGGTGCAGGATGTTGCGAGGATCACCGATGGATAAAGAGCCCAGTCTACTGGGCCCGAGAAAGGCTGCGTAGGCTACAGGGGACGGACACGGACAACAGCACAAGGGAGAAGGTAGGGATTTCCCAAAGACAGTTCCAAACCTCTGGGGGTAAGGGTTCGACTTCCCTCATCTTCGTAGCCTGACCTTCGTTGGCTGTGTATTAGCTGCCAGTGAGCGACTGTTCGTCCACATTAGGTCCCGTGCGTTCGAAAGACTTCTCATGCAACGTGTAGATATCTGAGTCGTGAGAGCAACGAGGCCTTCTTGTTCCGCGACAGTTAGAGGAATGACCGAGGACGGGATGCGGGATGCGAGCGGGTTCGGCTCATCAGCAGCTCGAATCTTCCGTGTGCAAGGGAGAACTTTCAGACTTTGCCTAACGTAAGTAACTCATGATGGGTAATGTTTTGTCCGACAGGCGATAGTAGATGATGGAGGGACAAAGAAGTGAAAATGAATTCCACCCTCTCGTAAAAATTGAGTCGCACAACGTGTGACTTGGGTGCTTACCGCCCACTCATCACTTGGCATGTACAATCACCTTCTCTCGGCGAAGCCTGGGCGCGATTCTAGACCACCTGCACTAGATGCCACGAAGGCAGCAGTCAGCGATTTATCCGGGAATGAATGAATGTAAGTTGATGCGACATGCCTGGCCCCGCCTCAGGACGCGCCGTGCTGTATTGCACAGCGTTGTTTGCGAACTCGAAGGGGAAAACGGCGGAGAAGAGGATGATACCACATCGTGGGTGAGTGAGCTTGTCGACAATTGATGCCGTCATACATAGAAACCCCGCGGACAACATGCTTGGCTGTACTGTATTGAAGTGCCGTGGATTCGCTGACGCACCTCGAAACGCCATGATCACGTCGCACCGGATTCACGCCGCACCGGATGATATCGTAGCTGTGATGACGGGTATTCCGCGCATCGGTAAGATCGGTGGCTGAACGCTGATGTCCATACCGCGGCCGATGTCCGCCACGTTACCGAATGGGTGGAAGTCACCAATCGTGCCAGCGCCAGTGGCGGCGTTACCGAATGAACGGACGAGGGACCATATACAGGGCACGCCTCGATGGCCCTTCGCTCAATCTAATGATATCTGAGCCCATGCATAGCACTTATAAACATACAAATTATCGCCATGTCCGAGTAACTCACGTGCCAGTAGATGTTGCATAGCCTGATGTGCCGCAATTCTCCCAGCCATCGCCCAACCCGCTACCAAATACTCCATTTGGACGTAGTCTGGCCTTCGACCCTAGCCCATCTGCGTTTAAAAGTGCCGACGATCGGCGGAATCACGTCCACATGGATGTTCTTGCCCCAAAGCACCTCGAGATGTTCGTAGCCTTCAGGCGCCGAATGCCAGGCTGGTGTTCCGGAAGCTCATGGAGCACCGCATTCGAATCAACGATGTTGATGACAACATTTCGTGTTGGGAATTATGCTGTCCAATATCCTGGCCGGGACTGTGTTCGCTAGGACGAAGGACCGGGGGTATAGAGGTCATCACCGTACATCACGAAGCGTCCAGAACGCATGACTTGGAACCGATGGACAAACTTTGTGCTCGCAAATGAATAGAGGTAAGGATAAGCTGTGAGTTTATGCGTGATGATGTTGTTATGGGAACGCCAGGAGGAGAGGAAGATGAGAGGGGCGCCAATGAGCAATGAGGCGGGCGAAGATGGGTGGATATAGGGTGGATTGCCACATGAGAGCGGAGGAGAGAGAAGGAAGAGTAGAGTGATTAGAAGCACGAGAATGAGCGGAGGGCTCAAGATGGAGAGATGGAGAGGTGAGACTCACGAAGCCTTCATGAGACCATCGACCAAAGGGACAGAGAGACACCTTGGGCGCATTGTAGGTGCAAGAGAAATGAAGACGAGCTGAGGGGGAGTGCTCAGGGCGTCGAAGGCTTGAGCTTGAGCGCTTGAGCAGTTCCTTGATTGAAACCAACGTAACTGAGACTTTGTGCGTGAGTCACGGTGATTTGGAGGATAGATTCGATGGTATGAGGGACATCGCATCACGCAAAGTCACCCATGGAAAAATCCAAAAACTTGGCGAGTTGGGACAATATCATAAGTCATGTGTATGTTTGAGAGTGGTGCGAAGCAGGAAAGGACCCGTACAGTACTGTCATGTATGCGCGGGCCGGGCATAGAGCGCATAGAGTCGCACGGCCGGACAAAATGGACTCCGAACCGCTACCACAGAACCCATCAGCGCATCAGCGCATCAGCACCCCGCGTCCACCAGTCAGACGCGTCCGCCATCAACTTCCACCAGACCAACTCGCCAACCACCCGCACCAGACAACCCACCACACAGATCACTACGCATTCGGATTTCCCTGTCAGCTCCCGTCAAACGAGCCATGCTCGCGCCAACTAGGCGCACTTAGGCAATACATACTTAGGCAACACAGCGAA
Source organism: Russula brevipes (assembly GCA_022496215.1). Classification (NCBI taxonomy): domain Eukaryota; kingdom Fungi; phylum Basidiomycota; class Agaricomycetes; order Russulales; family Russulaceae; genus Russula; species Russula brevipes. Next base: position 1,105 of record WTXF01000513.1, on the reverse strand, counting down.
ATACGGTATGCCCACCCGCTGATCTCACCTCCTCGCCCTTCTGGTAGGCGCGGCACTCCACAACAGGGCCACTGGCGCGTAATTCTCGCGCTCGCCGTCTGCCCCAAGTGGCCGTTGGGAGAACTTCAGACAGGATTTATAGCTACCACAGCATGTAAAGCACAGCCGCGAAGTGCTACGTGGGGTTCTGCACCCCAAGACGCACATAAATGGATTTGAAAAAAAAAAAAAGAGTCGCACACCATAATCCTTGCCAGCTCGGTGTTCGGGCTCGTGATGCAATTTGTGCTCTCATTCAACCAAGAAGGCTATCTATATCGTCGACGTTGAGAACCTCCTCCACGCCCATCTCTATTCTCTGCTTAGCCGTGTCACGAGCTTATCACCGTTATCCCAGCCTAGGTATGCCTGAACAGCGCGCTCGACGCTCGACGTCCCGTATTTCAGATGCTCTCCAGTCATCGATCACTCGTCTCCGTTCATTATTGGGACTCGGACTTTCATGAAGTTCACGCGTCCACCATGTGGAACCTGCCCAGATGAAGCATGTCGAGGAGTTAGTACGGTGGCATTCCCCGTATCTGCGTACACTTGTTGCACGAGCCAAACCTCCCAGCCGTCCATCAGGACTGCGATCATGTGTCTGAGATTGATTTCCTTTGGGGATGTTCCGGTTTCCTTGTTGTTTGTGGCAATGCAGGAACTATTTCCGGCATTGGTGTCTCGTCTTAAACTTATCTGAAACCAAGGTGATGAAAACTGGTGTATCTATTATCTTTGATACTTTGGTTCTTCATAGCTTCATCACGCATAATTACAAACTCGAGGAGTTGGCACCTTCCAAAGTTTGTGATACGTAGAGACTCCAGAATTGGGTGGCAGCCAGTTGCAGTCCCTTGCTGCCGGGCCGTAACTACCACATTCGTGTTCGGTGTTCGGTGTTCAGCTGACCTCGGGTGAGGCAAAGGCGCAGAGTGTTAATAATAGTTTTCTTCACCTTACAAAGTTCCTGAGACCAAAGAGGTATAGGAGCACCTGCGCAAGTAGTACAAAACTTAGAATGGAGATTGGCACGTGATATATGTATTGTGTCGAGGTCGAGGGA
>WTXF01000512.1:0-16290 GCA_022496215.1 Russula brevipes | reverse complement strand
GAAAACGGCAAAATGCTGAATGCTTCTTTAATGCTTCTTAATGCTTCTTAATGCTTCTTTATTGCTCTTATTAAGCAGGGTGCCCTTCTTAATAAGCGGATAAGAGCATTAAGAGTTATTAAGAAGCATTCAGCATTTTGCCGTTTTCCTGATGCAACTTCCCTCCTCTGCATCACTAGTCACTAATGCATGGTCGTCTAACTCCACCATCTCATGCTCTGTACTGGGCTCCTCTCGAAAGAGTAGTTCATGGCGTTACACGCACTTAAGAAATTGCAACGCTTCAATAATGTCTGGCTTGAGCCTATTGCGGCGTTTACTGATGGTAATCCCTGCAGAAGAGAACGCGCGTTCGCTGGAAACGGACGATGCCATGATAGGCAGGAAATCACGGGTGAGAGAGGCCCAAACTTCATATTGTGTACTATTCCACTAATAGCTGATAGTCAGAAAATGCACACTAGGAAGAGAAGAGAAAGAGTACGTGCCCCCCACCACTCAACGAGGGTCATCTCCCTAGTTGATCCTTCAACCCAAGTATCCGTCAAAGTCTTTCCACCAGTGATCACCCAGTTCACCGGTGACAGCGGGAGAGTGTCTTTCTGACTCGTTGTCGGCTTCATCATTGGACAATTCTCGAATCAATGAGCCGAGCCTGCGTAACGCAGACTTCCCTGTTCGCTGTGGCTGCTTAAAGACTCGGTGGTTTGACTGGTTTCCATGCATTTCCAGATAGTGTTCCTTGTACCGACGTAGCAAGCATGAGTTCAATTGATATAAATAAAGTCCCAATACTGATCGTTTCTGCCGCACTCTCGAGAACTAGTGATGCCGTGGTCCGGTTCAGAACCGAGGTTCAAACCCGAACTTTTCAGAACCAGACCGAAGTCCGGTTCGCGGTTCGGCAATGGGCCCGAACCGGACCTCAGGTCCAGTTCAAGGTTCGGGGCAGGCCGAACTTTTGAGAACCGGTTCGGACCAGGTCCGAACCCGAACCGCAACAAATGGCCATGGGTCCACGTTTTTTCACCCAACTTCAAATGGCAACTTTCGCAGGTTCTCCATCAAGCCTCTTGTTCGCCTCCTGTTCGACCCCATCCTCCAGACCTCAGCACCGCCGCCGCCTATCCACGTTTCCACCTCTCAATGTCTCTTTGCACCCAATCGCTTGCCGACGTCTCGTCTTGAGTTGCAGTCCTGTCTGCATTCTCCACTGTCTTGTTCCCAGCCGCCTCCCACGCGACGCCTGCGAGCGCAGAGGCCAGATCTTCGAGTGCTTCAACGTCGCGGCATTCAACACCCTCAACCAGCCCATTGCCCGGCACGCGCACCACCACCCACATCGCCACACGCCACTGCAGCGCTTCGCCCACCTCCGCACCAATACTGCCGTAGCCGCAGTCCTCGCTGACAAGTTCGTGCAGCCGTGCTCCTCCTGTCGAGTACCCTGCCGTGCTGGGCGTGCTTCTGCACCAGGTGTGGCAGGTGGGCCTCGTCCGCCTGCTCGTCGACAGTCTCGCCGCTGCACGCGAGGACGAGGACGAGGGCGTGACAGACGCCGCCTCCGTCCTCGTCGCCGTGGAAAGTGAAGACCGTCATCGAGAGTGGCATGAAGTGCCGCGCGACGGCCAAGGGACGGCGTCGCCGAGCAGGCACGCGCTGAGGAGATCGAGGCGCTCGACCTCGTCACAGTCGAGTTCCACGGGAAGGGGGTCACGCCGGGCAAGGGGCGCCATCTCTTGGAGACGACACCATGCTCACCAGTACACCAGTCCTGAAGGCGACGACATGTTGATGTCATTACAAGATGCAGTTAGTCATGTGGTCTGTCTCTTCCTGACATGTGCAGGGGACTCAGTGTTGTTATTTTTCAGGGAAGATTGCGATGATGGAACATTGGAGCCCGCTGACCACCTACCTAACCTACCCCGACCTGTGCGTGCGCACGCTCGCAGCCTAGTCCATGTTCATACAGACAGAGACGACGCCGAACGCAGACTTGCTCAAGTTCATCTCAGGCGCGCCCATGATGGAAACGGTATCGACCGAATTCCTCGATTCTTCAACGCACGCAGCGCGCTCGCCTCGCCGCTTGCGCTGCGCCTCTTTGGCATCGAAGGCGTCAAGGTCGTCTTTTACGGGTCGGACTTTGTCACCGTGACGAAGGACGCAGGGAGCCCGTGGTCTGTCCTCAAGCCGGAGGTGTGCTCGGTCCTGATGGTGCACTTGTCCGCCTCCACCGCCGATCTCCGGGCGCAGGTGGCGGGCAGCTGCTGTTCCAGTCGGAGGAGGACAGGTTCAGCGCGGGCCCACAGGATACACGCATTTTGGAAACAGACTCAGAGACGGTGGCGATGATCAAGGAGTTGTTGGATATGTGCGTGCGGCCTGCCATCATGAAGGACGGCGGGACATCGAGAATCGCGAGTTCACAGACGAGAGATGAGAGGACCGTGCGGTTCAAGCTGAAGGGCAGTTGTCGCGGCTGCTACTCGAGCACCGTGACGCTCAAGACGGGTATCGAGCGCATGCTCATGCACTGTATTCCCGAGGTCAAAGGGACGGAGCAGGTGCGCATCTCCTCTCCTTTCCTTGTTGCGGTTTTGGCTGAATGAGACGTTGCTTGCTTTTTCTTGAGAACAGGTTCTAGAAAGATTGCACAGGATGAATTTAGCAGGTTCGAGACCCCAAGGAGGTTCGCCCCGCCGTTTGGTGTTGGCCGCGGCGTTTCGAGCAGCACCACACATGCGATGGCACTGTCAGCAATGTTCAGGGCCTTGGCGAGGGATACCTGCACGGTGTCCCAGCAGCTCGGCCTGTGCTGCTGCTGTGAAAGTTGCGTCCGCATCTGCGACCCCGAGGTGGTTCGCTGCCGCCCGCGGCGCTTCGAGCACCACACACACGACGGCGCAATGGATACTCACAGTTTCGGAGACTGACCCAAGGGGGATTACTTGTGCGTCTAGTCGCACCAAATGTGCGCGATTGGATGCACACCGACCACCATCCTGGCCCTGATCTCGCTCTGCTCTCTCTTCAAACTCTTGTGGATGGCCTTCGTCGTCTTCACCTCTCTGCGTGGTGCACGATTCGTTGCGCTGGCACCACAACGTCTCTCATCATCCCTCTTGGGCACGGTAACGAGATCTCCGACGTGATGACGCGACTTTGGATCAAGCATGTGCGAGCATTTCCGTCAGCTCTGGGTACGGGAAATACGCGTTCGGCATCATGGCGTCGCCCACCAATGCCAAGGTGCTGGACGAAGATCTGCAAGCGGACGTCAAGTCGCTCTTCATCCCATTCGTTCATTCGTTCTGGGGCATGTTTCGATGCAAGTTTCCGTCGTGCCCGGCCACTTTGCCTCTTGGCCCGTCGACAAACCTATCGTCACAAATGCGAAGAGTGCCGATCTCGCATCCGTTCTGTTGGCTGCTTCGCTCAATGGTCATAGTGTCCACATCAGTGACGTGCAAAACAAGGAAGACCTGCTACTAATCAAGCTGAGCAAGGCGAAGGGGCTCAAGGTCATGTGCGACGTTAGCATCTATATCCTATTCTTCACGAGGGACCAGTTCGGTATGGGTATGAACCGTCTACTCACGGCTGTCGCTGATGGATGCCTTACCCTATCAAGGAACGCCTCCATGACAGCCCCATCTGCATCTTTGTACTAGAGCAGGCCCGTACGCAAGTTGAAGTGGTCGTCAACCAGTCGTTCATACTCCCCAACGTGGCGACTACTGGTCACCCCTCTCGGGCAGGCCGATCAAAAATGCGGGGCGCCGAGTCATCCTTCACGCATCCGCACCTGTGACCCCCGAGGTGGTTCGCCCCGCCGTTTGCTGCTGCCCTCGGCGCTTCAAGCACCACACGCACGGAGCCGCCATCAGCATGGCGCACTTATCGTCCACAGATCGCAGTTTCCTCACCACAACTGTGCCGACAGCAGACCAGCCTCCCACCATTGCGGGGGTGGGCTACCGTCTGACGGCGCGTATGGGGCAGTGCTGCTAGAGGCACAGAGCACATTTGCAACTTCATGCGGACTGCTTCTATCTCCGCCATTGCAAGCTGCAGGTGGTAACGAATGGGCCAAGGTGCAGACTATGTACGTGATTGCACAGCCCGCGTCCTTCCGCTGATACAGCTTGTTTGCTGTCACCAGCAGCTCAGCCTGCACTGCAGCTGTCACCATCGCATCCGCACCAGCAACCCCGAGGATGGTTCGTCCCGTGGTTTGCTGCCACTTTGAGCAGCACAACACACGCAATGGGGGCCGGCACGTCGGCACCTGCAACCCCAAGGCGGTTCACCCCGCCGTTTGGTGTCGGCCACGGTGATTCGAGCACCACACGCGATCGCGCCGTCAGCGATGTTCAGGGCCTTGGCGAGGCATACCCACGTGGTTTCCCAGCAGCTCGGCCTGTGCTGCTCGCCCGAGGCGTCACCGTCGTGTCTGCACCTGCAACCCTGAGGCAGTTCGCCCTGTCGTTCGCTGTCATCTAGGGCACTTCGAGACTTCGACACACACGCGATGGCAGCAGTCACGTCCGCACCTGTAACGCCGTCGCGGTTTGCCCCGCCGTTTGGTGTTGGCCACGGCGCTCAGCACTTGTCGTGTGTAGTGCTGCACTACACACGCGATGGCGGCCGTCGCATCCGCACATGCAACGCTGCCGCCGCGGTGCTTCGAGCACCACACGCAACGGCGCCATCAGCATCGTTGAAGGCCTTGACGAGGGGGTTTTCAGCATGGTTTATATACTTGTCCTTTATGTATTTAGCTAGTCTACTAGAATATAAAGTGATTGGGGCACAAGACAAATTGTGCCCCTTGTTGATACATTGTCAGCACAAGTCCGGTTCGGCGAACCTGAACTGGACCCACCGAACGCGTTCTCTATCTGGGGCAGGTCCGGTTCGGGGTTCGGAGAGCTCTGAACCTGAACCGGACCTGCCGAACGCGTTCTCTTCGGTCCGGTCCGAGGTTCACCAAATTTGGGGAACCGGACCGAAAGTCCGGTTCGGGGTTCGGAAAATTTCCGAAAGAACCGGACCGAACCGGACCGTGGCAACACTATCGAGAACTTCCTCCAACTTCTCCTTGCCCCAATATTTTCTGATATGTTCAGTTTTCCGCGATGGGTCAAGCACTAAAACACGGATTAGAAGTTTAAAACTGTTTACAAAAGCCATTTGGGTTACTCAACACATCACGAAAGTGTACGCGTTGGAATCTGCAGTACGTTCATAATATTCTGTGATCTTTTTGAGCCCAGCTTCTAACGCAGGAACAAAATCTTGATATTTTGGTCGCGTGAGTTGGGTTGACCAGGCCTTGTGTAATGCCTCAAGGGCAGGTAGTGCCAGGTGGAGTGTCGTTCCTTGGTCTGATGAAAACGCGTGCTGTGCGTTATCAGCATGCTGTTGTTCATGAGCAAAGAGTCATCGGGTCAGTGGCAAGGAATTGGCAGCGTACACCCAGAAGGTTGTTAAATAGCCCTAGGCGTCCCCATTCCTCATCTGAAAGCTGAAGGTGATCGATTTTTTGTCATTTTGCAAGGTCCTTCTCCTCTCTCCCCATTTCGTAAACAAATGTGTCGATAAACTAGTTTTTGTTAGCAGGGGCCAGAGGGATAAGTCAGTCTCACGTACATTACGGGTTAATTCTGCGCGTGAGGCCATGACATAAGTCGAAGACCACCGGACGGGCATGTCGATAAGAAGTTGGTGGGGTATCTTGACCCCCTCACGTTTCTGAATGTCAGCAAAGAGCTGCTTCCGTTTCGCAGAGGAACGGGCCTGATTTCCTTGTCAAACAGTAAGGACTTAAAAAGTGAGCCGTCGTTACCTTCATGCAAATGGACCCACAAGTCCAACCTCATCTCGGTCCACTCCATGGTCGGCAGAGAGATCAGCCTCTGGCTCTGCTGGGTTGTAATGTTTGATTTGCTATAAGTTGATATCAACACCTGCATGGCGATATTGATGATATGAGCGAGGCAGCTGATTATCTGTCAGCGATGAGGACGAGAGATCCAATTTACAAGATAGTTACCGTATACGATTGGCCTTTGGATCAAAGATCCTACCAGAATGTGCCCAATATGCATGGCAAACCTTGAAGCATAGTATTATTGTTCGAGGCTTGTCGCACGTAACATACCCGATCTTGGTTCAAGGGTATTGTCAGTCTCTTTGATATATAGTCGAAGCCTTGAACGACCTACCTTATGCATCAGGAAAACAGCAAAATGCTGAATGCTTCTTAATGCCTCTTAATGTCTCTTATCTGCTTATTAAGAAGGGCACCCTGCTTAATAAGAGCAATAAAGAAGCATTAAGTAGCATCAAGAAGCATTCAGCATTTTGCCGTTTTCCTGATGTGGGCTATTCCAACGCGCGAAACGATCTTGAATAGCGCTTGACCAAGCCGCATTCCGTTGTGAGCATTATTTAACTGCGTGAAGCCGAGAAGCGCAGGTTTGATCTGCCATTTTCCATGAACCTCTTCTATCCATGACCCAGTCACCGCAAAGTAACTGTCGCTATTTGATGCTTGCCACACATCACATGTAAGGCTCACTTGACCCTTCACGGCATCGCTCTGAAGAATTAGACCATTAACGAAGGATGTGGACACAAGGAGAAGTATTCTCACATTTAAACGGTTACGCAGCGCTGTCATTTGCTGCTTGAGCAAATCGATGATGGCTTCCCGAGTTCCGCGTCGATCTGGGATCTTGATGCCATTTGTGGCACGCGCAGCGATATGGACCATGTTTTGGAACGATGGGTGCTGTAACGCTTGAATAGGCTGTCCATGTGTGAATAACGGCGAAAAAGATATATTTTTACACTAACCTGGTCAGTTGATACCAGCCACTCGATTGCAGCACCCTGGAAAATGGCATTGCTATACGGAACAACGCTTTGTTTCTGTGGTTTCTCCACAAGGTGTGGATCTATGCGTTGCTGTTTCTCAGCCTGGCGGCGTTGCTCTGCGTCCTTTGGCAACATAGATGGGAAGTCGTGGCTCTCCGCCCATCTCTGATAGACTGCCTAAGTTTCAAACCCTTTCGATCAGAATTGCATTGGTGTACAAACAATAAGTTATACCTTGTGCTGAGACTGCATGTGCCGCCTCAATGTCGACACTTCGGCAACGAGAGCCACGGATGCGCAGGCGATTTTTTCCTGTTTTCACCCATATGAGTCATATCAAGAAGAAAGGAAATAACTAGGTGGTACTCACGAGCATAGACGACAGTTCCGATGGCTCTTAACACCAACCTTGTATGCTGGGGAGAAAAAATGATCGACATCACAACGCGATCCTTGAATGAGGTTTTGAGCACTTCCGAAACAGATTGAACATCGATATCTGTAAGAAACCCTGCTGAATCAGTAGGTTGGACAAGATGGGACCCATCTTTATCGTAGTGTTAGGAAAGGAAGTGTTAGCGTTGGATCACCACCAAATGGCACCAATTCCACGCACCTTGACTTCTTTTCTTCTTTGTCGAGTCAGTTGCGACAGGGTGATCGCCCTCGACTTCGAGTACTTCATCACTATCACTATCGACAATTTGGACTCGCGGTCTCTTCTTCCCTTTGGGTCGCTTTTGAGATTGTGCAACAACATATCAATCGAGAGACGACTTACTGCGTTGTACTTCCTCTACTTCAGAATCGGAATTAGGAGTAGGCTCAGTAGCACAATCGTCCAGGCGGGCTGTTGCTGGAGAGGAAGGTTTCAGGGTCGAGTCGGTCGACACATGAACGGGTACCACAGAGAGCTGTGGTGTGGCCTCGTGCTGATCTGCCTGATCAGTAGCATCTTCTGCTTGGCGACGAGCCTCAATAGCCTGTCTGTGTGATGAAAGGGTAGGAGCGGCAATATTCGACGCGTCTAGGAGTTTGCTTGATGCTGTTGTTATCCGTTTTGGCCGAGGCACTGATAGCGCGGGGGTAAAATTTGACATTCCTGCGGCACAAGTGCAAGAGTATCACATGGAGGCGAGGGGGAAACGGTGGTGTACAGCAGCAGCGAAGGAATCACAATTGAGGGGCAACAAGAGTAGATAACATCAGCTATTCAGCTTATATATTTAGCATGTACCTACTGATAAGCGGCATAAATCATCCAAGGCAGTGTGTAAACGGAGTAAGTGAAGATGGGAAAGCAAGTGAAAGAAGGGGCAAAGATGGGTGCATGGCAATAGAGGGGGCCCGACGATTTTCGACAAAGACCGACGGCGAATGACTCGAAAGTTGAACCAGATCACCGACGGCGGCGACGGGGAACAACTTGAACCAGATCAGTGAGATCACCGATGGGGAACGACTTGAACCAGATCACCAGATCACTGACAGGGAATGACTTGAAACAGATCATCGACAGCGCACACGGCGAGGAGCACCGCGGGGACTACAGGTAGTGGAGATATTAGCACAAAAAAAGATTATAAAGGGATATAAAAGGGCTCACCTGAGGTCACGGGCTCACGGCAACGACTCCGCCGACGAGAAGGATGGAGAAAATCGTTGTAGAGGGACAAAGGAAAGCTAAAAAGGGTCAAAGCCCACTCAAAGGGTATGGAAGGTGGCGACGAAGTCGAGCTGCGAGGGGACTGAGAGTTGACAATGCTTCATCGACCGACACGAGGTGCGAGCGGGGTCTTGATGCCAGCGACGGTGAGGTGTCTGCGAGATCAGCGACGATGTTGATCGGCAGGGGTGATGATCTTGCGACAGTTTGGATCAGGAAAGAAAGACAAAGAGGAGAATCGAATGGGGAAGTCAAAAGGAGCGGTTGGCACGGTGGGAGACTGATGGGAGCGGTTGGCAGTCGGTTGGCACGGTGTTGTGGGCAAGGGGCATGGGGGCAGCGGTGTCTCATTTACGGCTGACCATGCGTAATTACTCGATTTACGGCTCAGTTTTGGGGCAATCCATGTCCGACAAGCCACGGCTTTGGGGCCTGGCTCCGGCTTTGCGCATCTCGAGCCGGGCTCTGAGGCCGGCAAAGCCAACACCAAGGCCCGGCCCGGCCCGGCCCAGGCTTTTACGGCTTGGCTGCCGGGGCTCGACGGCTTTGGGCCGGGCCTTGCACATCACTAGGTGCAGTAGAGCATATTCACCCCTATCTCAAAAGGGACACAACCACGGGTGAGCGATACATATGCCCAGCACAATCACGGGGACCCAAGTCCCATGACCTTGAACAACGATGGGCAAAGGAAGCCCTGAACACTTGTGTCTACTGCGACCAAGCAGGACATTACTGGCATCTCTGTTGCCACCCCCATCAACTTCATCTGCAAAAAAAAATCGGTCTATACCGAGCTATATAGCTTACATAACTCGTGTAGCATCATAGACTTCCCCCGTTATAAGGAATGCGTACACATTGAGCACGATTAGCCACGCCGGAGTGCCCGATGCCCGACACTCCCTCCCTTCTCGGCCTCGACCCTCTCTCGACACAATGCCACCGCCCCTGCAAGCAAACGCTGTCGCCCCAAACCCTTTCAGCTAGCATAGTCTATCTTACTGTCACCCTCTTTCTGTCCCTCTTTTCCTTTCCCCTAGATACCAACTTGTCTATAAAGTAAACTCAATATCTACCTACAAAAACTGACTACCTAGTCCCCACTGAATAAGAGACTCTATCTGCGTCCCTATCCGTGTGCCGTGCCACCATGCGCTCCCGTTCCCTTCGTTCGCCCGCGTTCGCTGTGCCACCGTGCACAAGTCCGCTCCCCTTCCTTTTGTGCCGCACCGCCATGCACTCCCCGTTCCGTTCCCACGTCCCGTCCGCTTCCTCGTCCCCAGCTCTCCCTCTTTCATATCTTATCACTTATATCTGTCCACACTTTCCCTTGGGTCGAATTCACCAACTCGCACTTATACCGTGTATATACGCTCCCATAGCCAAGCACTACTTCTACCATAGGCTATATAGTTCAAGTATTCATATAGCTCTATAGATTATGTAGCTAATGTAGCACACTTGATCTCTAAAACATTTAACAAACCGGTAGTTACTCGTTGTCATGATTTGGAGCACAGATACAATTTGAGTAGCTAACAACTTTAATCTACTTAATATGATCACCCCTCATCTCCTTCAATATTGTGGCCAGACTCCGAGGGAATAATGCCACATATGATCCCTGGAAGGGAAGTCAGTTACGACGTGAGTGCAACTAGAAGTAAAACTAACTTACCTGGTTCAAGTTTGAATGTTCCGAGAGCCCAGTGATGTCAGGAAAAGGGGCTGGTGTTGGCACCATGTCACAGAGACACCTAGGTCAAGGTTGACAACAATGAGTAAGATACATGCCAGAAGATCAAAGCACATACCATTTCAGCACAACATGACAGAGGAGAAGACCCTCATGACTGTGAAAGGGAGAGGTAAGTAAACTTTTACCCACCACAGGGGGTATGCTGCTCACCGTGGAGGGATAACCCAGTACCAAGTGGTTGTACAGGGAGAAGCGGCAAGAGGAAGAGCGAGACAGCAAGACGGAAGAGCACCAGATTATATCCTGTTTTTCAGAGTCCAGTGCATCTCCGACACAATTTGTTCAACTAGTGTCACATGACATTAATATTGTTGAATGCACCGAGCACTTGGGGGCAAAATTCATTTTTGGGGGAGACAACACTAACTTACTAGCGCAACTCAAGCCCCATTTTCCGCTTCCACTTCGCCCGCCACCTTGCCTGCCACCTCGTCCACTTCAAATCCGCTGCACCACCCCACTCTCATTCTTGTCATCCTCGTCCGGCGCCCTCTGCCTTCTGCCTTCCGCCTACCACCTGCCATCATCCACATCGGCCCTCTCCTTGCATGCTCTGCATTAGGCATCAGCACGGGTCGGGGTAACCCGCACGGGTTCACGGGTTAATGTGTCTCCTCTACCTGCACTATACCCGGCCCCTATTGTGCCCAATGTGCACACATGTGGCACTCGCATGATTCGCATCGTGCATTGACGTCCTACATCCTTTGAGCTCATCATCCTCGCGTGCAGTGCCCCAGTCGGACACCCCCCTCAAGACCCCCCTTGTCTCCCGAGCCCCAACACCCGCACCTGAAAAAGACAAGGACGACCCCATGCCGTCCGTTCCCCCACACCAATCCGACCCCTCGACCGCGCGCACCGCCTGCCCCTATGAGTGGCGGCGGTAGCGGTGTCGACGGCAACAACTTTGGTGTGTGGCGACGAACGCGCCTCCACCACTCGGGCCCCCTGAAAAAGATGAGGACGAGCATGCTGTCCGTTCCCCTACACCGATCCGACCCCTCGACCGCACGCGCCGCCCGTCCACCAACGAGTGGCGGTGGTGGTGGTGGCAACGGCGACGATTTTGGTGCGTGGGCGACGAACACGCCTCCACCACTTGGGCCCCCAGACGTATGCATTGAGGGCACGCTTCCTCGCACGCACAGGTGTGCAGATGCTGACAGGGCCTGCTGTGCACACGCCAAGGTCCTCAATGCCCCCCATCGTTCATGGGGCTACAAGACCGGATACTGCAGATACCACCGCCGCCCCCGATACTCAAGACCTCACCCGCATCACCCGCAAACTGTCGCCCCTGGCACCCCTCAAGATCCCACACTTGCAAGACTGCCGCTTCCCACTTCCCGCATGCCTCAAGCCCCTGACTTCAAAACAACTACAACTTGTAAGTCCATCACCCAAAGCCACAACCCGTAGAGTACCCCAACCCGGGGTACCCGTTGACCCGTGCAGTAAAAACCCGTGGGATGCCGGGTAGTCAACCCGCACGGGAGCGGGTACAGGTCCCCCATCGGATACTTGCAGGATTACCCATGCCGACGCCTACCGTAGATGCAGACATGGACGCGAGCCCCCTCACCCTCCCAATGCCCACACTCACTGCAAAGCCTCATCCCGACCCTCCACCTCGTCACTCCTTTGTCGCCCCCCTCTTTCTCCTTCTCCCACCATGGAGGAGGGGGCTCGGCATGCACACAAAGAAGGAGCCCACCAACACCAGCACTGACTCAGCCGCAAGGCCCCTTCCGATGCCCACCACCCCCCACCTCCTTCTCCCACCATGGAGGAGGGGGCTCGGCACGCACCAAAGGAGGCTGCCAGCACCAATGCCAATGCCGACGCAGCCGCATGCCCCCAACGCCCACCCAATGGACCCACGAAATTTTGTAGCAACGCATTTTTTTGTAAATACCTATGTTGATCTTAGCACATTTTTAGGTGCAATATATATATGGCTACCATAGTTTTCATAGATGTAGTGTTGCCCTTATAGTATATATAGCATATGAGAATAGTATGTAGCCTATATATATTTCTGTGTGGCTATATGAGCTACAATAGAGCTATATAGTGCCTGATTGAACTATCACGAGCTATCATGACTATGGGAGCTCATATACCTTATTAGGCAGCTACATAGCAAACCTTTTTTGCAGATGTTTGTGATCGACTAAAAAGAACATGGTGCGAGGTACCCTTATCTCACAGGTACTACAGATGCACCATTACAGAGTGCCCAGTGGAGGGTGAAAAGACTTCACCAGCAAATCGTGCAGGTGAGAGTTCTTGAGGATGAGAACCATAGAGAGAGGATGATGTTAGGATGTGGGGGTCACACCCTAACTGGACTTGTATTGCGTTTGACCTTGAAAGACTGGGCGTGAAGCCCTGCCCATATGCATTTGTAAGTTCATGTTTACCTATGCGTTGATTACTGTGTTTCTAGTCCCATGGTGCCTGGTTTCTGTATAACCTGTCAGCCACCATGATTCATTGACCATGAGAAGGGGAATGCTATTCCCTCCTGTGGTGTTTGTAATTACTTATGGCATGCCTCCGGTTGACCCATTCCTGACTTGTTCCTGATTGATTCATTACTATACTGATGAGTATATAAGGATGCCCTTAGGGCCGCAGTCAAGGCAAGCTTGACTTTCTGTACCATTCCTAGCCAACTTGTGTTTGAGCTTACTTGTTCCAATCTATCCAATTACTCCTGTTCATCTCTACACGACTCAGACTGTGCTTCAGTCTGCTTAGAGGAAACTCCAATCATCGCGTGCTCATTAGGGTCGTTCAAAGTTGGACTTATTTCCTCCTTATTGGGCTCCTTATTTGGTCACTTATTCGCGTTTTACAGCCAAATGCCCAATAAGTGGCCAAATAAGAAACCCAATAAGTGGGAAATAAGTCCAACTTTGAAACCCCCCTCCCCCTGAAATCACAATAAGTAGCAAATAATCACTTATTTGTGGACCGGAAAATTTTCGGCACCACCTAACTGAGTTTAAACTTTGAAAAACTCCGGTCCGGTCCGGTGTCCGAGGCCCCTCACTGCAACGAAAAATGACAAGTCGCGAGTCCCATTAAGTGGGCCTTGGCCCACCCTAAAGTCATCATCACACGTGGCAGGCTCATGCGTTCACGCGTCTCACACGTCACACGGGGGGAAACCCAGGCACAACAGCACAACAAAGTGGTAGTGGGGGCAATGCCGCCTCCCACTACAGTAAACACATTTATAAAAAAAATCTATTAAACAACTATATACATTAGATACTACAGAGATGTACACTACTCAAGTAAGAATAAGGTAACACATAATATCACAAACTCCCCCAAACATTTTGCATGCGAGGGGGTGTCGGGGTGGGGGTCACGGGCACCGTTGACGCACCCCCACGCGTTTGCGGGCGTCGGGGCGTCAGGGGTGGGGGGCCGCGGGCGGACGTTGCACACACCCCCGCGTTTGCGTGCAAGGGGGCGTGGGTGGTCGCGGGCGGGCGCTGTTGACGCACCCCCACGCGTTTGCGTGCGAAGGGGCGTGGGGGTCGCGGGTGGGCGCTGTTGCACGCACCCCCGCGTTTGCGTGCAAGGGGCGTGGGTGGTCGCGGGCGTCGCGGGCACTGTTGGCACACCCCTACGCGTTTGGGTGCGAAGGGGCGTCGGTGGTGGTCGCATGCAGGTGCTGTTGCATGCACCCCCGCGTTTGGGTGAGGGGCGTGGGTGGTCGCGGGCGCTGTTGACGCACCCCTACGCATTTGCGTGCGAAGGGGCATCGGAGGTGGGCGGGCGCGGGCGAGCACTGTTGACGCGCCCCACGCGCTTGCGTGCGAAGGCATCGGGGGTGGGTGGTCACAGGCGGGCGCTGTTGACGCGCCCCCGTGCGAAGGGGCATCAGAGGTGGGAGTCGCGGGCGGGCGCTGTTGCACGCACCCCCCGCGTTTGCGTGCGAGGGAGTGTCAGGGCAGGGGTCACGGCCGGATTGTTGCATGCACCCCCACGCGTTTGCGAGCGAGAGGGGAGGGGGGTGGGGCTGCCGGGCGCTGTTGCACACACGTCACGCATTTGCAAGCGCGATTTTGAGTCCGAGGGCGAGGCGGTCGAGGCACCGCAGCCGCGCACGGTCGGGGCTATGTGACAGGCCAACTGGCCTGCACAAAAGCGACCGACCGAGCGGGCGCGAGCCCCGAAGTCTTGATGAGGGGCCCACTCTGGGGGCCAACACCAGTCTTGAGGGGAGACCTCCTTGTGAGGAGGCCGTCGCGTCACCAGGAATGGCCGCGGCCTGAGGCAAGGATGTGGGCGATGTCGCCAGGCTCTGAGAAGACAACCTGCCCATAAAAAAAATACTGTCAGTTCCGGGGCACCAAAAGAATGCGTGCCCACTCACATTTGCCACGTCGTCGTGGGAGGGCGGTCGTCGGGGAAGGGGGGTTCGTCGTGCAGGGGCGTCGTCGTGGCAGGTCCCCTAGCGAAGGCCCGTCAGGAGGGGGGGGGGGGGGCGTGGCAGGGGTCGTCGTGGCAGGGGGGGTTGTTGAAGTTGAAGGGCCGTCGTCACAGGGGCCGTCGCAGGCGTCGTCGTCGGGGGTCATCGCAGGGGGGCGTCGTCGTCGGGGGCCGTCGGCGGCGGGGAGCTGTTGCGCACACCCCCCGCATTTGCGAGCGAGAGGGTTGGAGGTGGCGTGGCGGCAGCGCCGTCGTGGCAGGAGGGTCGTGGCAGGGTCGTCGTGGCAGGGCTGTCGTTGGAGGGTGCCGTCTTTGCAGGGGGCCGTCTAACACGGGGCCCGTCGTGGCAGGGGGGCCGTCAGAGGGGTCGTCAGAGGAGGAGTCAGAGGAGGGGTCGTCAGAGGAGGCCGTCGTCGGAGGGGCCGTCGGAGGGGGCTGATGTCGTCGGGGTCGTCGCAAGGCGTCGTTGTCGGGGGTCGTCGCAAGGTGTCGTCGTCGGGGGTCGTCGCAAGGCGTCTTCGTTGGGGGCCGTCAGGGGGCCGGGCACTGTTGCACACACCCCACGCATTTGCGAGCGAGGGGCGTTGGAGGTGGCGGCGAGGTGGTGCGGGGCACGGCGCGAGGCGCCATGCGCGTGACGTGGGCGGTCGAGTGTCTGCAAAAACAAACCATTTGTTAAAAAGCGAGGTGATGGGGAAGAAAAAAAAGAAATTGGCACCTGAATCTTGCTGAGAAGGTCCTGGCGAGGCGAGGGGTTGAAGAGGAAGGGGCGGGAGATGGATGATCGGCGGCGGCGGCGACGACGATGACGAAGGCGGTGACGGCGACGAGGTGGCGGCGATGAGGTTGGCGGTGTGGTTGTGGGTGCTCTGGTACTGCTCTGGCAACCGCAACGACGGTCGGACTTCGAAATGATCTGGGTTTGAATTTCAGAATAAGTGGTGCAATAAGTGAGGGCCAATAAGTGGCCAAATAAGAATAATGGTCAATCCAGGTCATTTCATCACTTATTGGTTTCCTTAAAATTCTTCATTATTGACTCGAAAAAAGTGACAAATAAGTGAGACAATAAGTAGACCAATAAGTAGGAAATAAGTACAACTTTGAATGACCCTATTGTCACTCTGTGTGCTTCGTCGTTGCCTTGTCTCTCAGGGTCGAGCCACCTTACCATCAGGCTCTTCCCTTCTCGATCTTGATCGGGGCGCTCGTCTAATTACTACGCGCCCAATCCACATTAGGGTGACGTGATCAATGTCCCCTCCCGTTAAGCACTAGTTCCCAGCGCTTGTCTCTTGTTCTTGTTGGGGCGGCATACTGTAATCTACGCATACGCCCACATGTAGGCACTATGGCTTGGCGCCTGTCCCTTTGACTCCATAGGGACAAAGTTACTCGTCTTAGTGACACGATAGCGGCGTAAGACCAGCTAGGGTCTTAACAGCGTACAGGACGTTTACTGTTGAGACAATCCACTTTGCAGAACCTTCATCGCTGTTCTTGGATTCCCTGCGTGCGG
>WTXF01000511.1:0-16292 GCA_022496215.1 Russula brevipes | reverse complement strand
CCTGGGCGTATCGCGATATCGCCCCGCACACGGGGGCCCTTCAAGACGATCTGGCATATCACAATCGATGGCCAAGGTGATGCCACACGCAACACGAACTCAGAATGCTTCTAATTTTCCGATGGGGAGATTGAGCGGCGGTGTTCCTGTCTCCTCCCCCTCCGAATCAAGGAAGTCGTGCCGGGATCGATCACTGCAAAGAGTTCCGTTCCTAGAAAGCGCACGTGGGTGGCCTCGACGCTTCTGAGCAGACCAGAACCTGGACATTACGGCCTTTAAAAACAAGTCAAGAGAACAAACGGGATTGATGCCCTGGGTCATTTGTCACAGCGGCGGAAGAGGAGGAGCATTACACTACAGTAGTAGCATGGCTGGGTCTCAGGCTAAGTCAACATCTGCATCGCTAAGTCAACATCTGCATCGAGCGCGCCACCGTCAACTGCCGCGCGCCACTATTTTCCCGGATCACGCAAAGGAAGCAGTCCCAAAAGGCTCATCGAGGTGCCTCAACGCGCTGGCAAGATCCCGCTTCCCCGCTTCCAGACATCACTTCCGTAAGAGTCGAGGGTGAAAGAAACGAGATAAAGATAAATGTAATGAATCAAGCTCCGAGATATTGAACGGAAATGGCGGGAGTTCAGCAAGTCCATTATCCCAAGCAGGTGACAGACAAGGAACTGTGACATGACGGTACATGAAAACGATGCGATAAAGGCAGAATGCGGGCGACAACACGATCGGAATACCGATGAAAAATATACGAACTAGTCACTTGACTTCACCTTCGCCAAAAGCAGCTTCAGAGGACAGATGCTCGTTATCCAGTGCCGCGCGGGCCTACAAGACGCGTAGTCTCGCCATCGCCGGAAATCAGCCATTTCATCAACTCGATGTATCCACCGTGTCATTCCGGCTCATGGTCTCAAGCGGGAGCCGACGGAGGACAGACGACATCCGCCGTAGAATCATCTCCAAGCCACGCGAGCGATAGCCGCGCTCTCGAGCCCGTTGCTCGAGATTCTCCACGCGCGTATAAAGCGTCGCAAATGCGTCCTGCAGTTCCCGCGCCGCACCCGCCGGGCTGAACTTGTTCGCAAACCCCAACGTCGTGTACAGCAGGTGGTACTGCAGCGCGGCGCGCTCCAACTGCGTCGACACGTGCACCCCACAGGCAACAGCTCTGCAGCGTCGCGCTCACGCAGGTCCTCGAGCGTATGCTGCAGAAGGTGTATAAGGCTCGCGAGCAGCACGCTATCCGCGCGGCGCATCCACGCCTGCACAACGCCCTCAGGCACGTCGAGGTGTTGCGCCAGCGCGCCAGTACCGCCGCCGGGCAGCCCAGGCGTGGCCGCGAAACCATGCCGCCATACCGCGACGAGCACGGCGGCCACACAGTGTCCGGAAAATGCGAGGTTGCGGTTGGTGGTGTCCTGGCCATCGACACGGCCGCAGCCCATGCTTCAGAAGATGCGAAGAGTGGGTCACTTGCGAAGAGGACAGGCTCGAGAGTGGCCGCGCGAAGGTGTCGCGTGACGGCGCCCGGAAGGCAGTAGAGCGCTTCGAGGGAGACGACGCGGCGCTTTCGCTCCACCTCGGACGTTGGAGGCACCTCAGGCGCGGTGCCGCGCGGGCAGAGGAGGTCAAGGATGCGTGCTTCGAGTGGCGAATCGAGTCCTTCATGGTGCACCAAGTGCTCAAGTGCCACATCAGGCGGTTGTACGACGGTCGATCGATAGTATCCTGGTATGGCGGTCACGAACTGCTCAAGTTCATCGTCCTCGTCGAGTGCGTCGAGGGCCCAGGACAACGCACGCGAATCCATTTCGGTGGGCTGCTTCAACGCAATTGCCTGGTGACTACGTGAGAGGCCTTGGGCGAGATGTCTAGAATTTTCGTCTCGTTTGAAGATAAGCCACCCATAAAGTTTCCAGATGACCATCCCTGTGTGCTCGTAAACAAATCTAACAACACGCCGCGTCAAGTCGAGGGTGATGAGTAGCATCGTTTGTTGGGACACCCAGAGAAGGTTCGTGAGTGGGGTCCGGTATGGTGAATTCGGATATATAAGGGGAAGTACGGTGCATAAGAAGTACGCTGATGCGAGGACCGCGACGGCAGAAAGGAGGGAAAATGCGATGGTATGGTTGATATTGATCAAAAAGTCGACCAGGCCAGCGAAGAAGAGAAACACAGAAGCGTGGAGAAGAGCCGGAAGGGCCTCGACAGCATGTGGAAGACCGAACCGTTCCACACCTTCGGCGAAGAAGGCTCGTATGCGGGCACGCTTGTAAGGAGCGTACAAACGTCGAGATATTTGGAGATACCGGCGCACCCATTGTTGCATGAGCGTCGCCAGAAGCGCACAAGTCAAACTCAGCACAAGGCTAAGGAACCACAATGTGTTCACGCGTATGGCCGAGGCTGATGGCCGAAAAGCCTGACCTGGCAGACCGGACGGGATGGATATGGGTGTGCCATTGGAGAGGGCGGCGAGCTGTTGTGAGATTTGTGCCAGTAGGAGAACTGTCGTGTCACTCGAGCTCGGCTGCAACTGCTTGTAACTCTCGACGATGAATGCCGCCACCGTCGCAGAGAAAAGACCTGTCTGATATGTGATACCGAGGTAAATTGCACACGTCGGTGTGAGCTCAAAGGAACGGCCTGACGTACAAAGACCAGAATCCCCTCAGTGTCACCTTTCCAACTCTCTGATTGTTCCTTATCATACTTGTCCGCGTGGGCTAGGTAGACCGAGAACAATCCATCAGACGGGTCACCGTAGTTTCCTTGGGTGACGTACGGGTGTGCAAAAGCCGTGGGAGCCTCTGTCTCTGGGATGGGATGGGGAGGCAGTGGGGATGGGAGACGGGAGGGAGGTGATTGGGGCTGACCAGGCTGGAGACCAGGGTCGTAGGAAGAGTAGGTCGGCAAACGTGAACTTGGACCTGATGGCTGGCTGTTGGTTATATCGTCGAACAAGTCTCCTTGGGTAGGCCGAGAAGGGGCTGTATGTGAATACAGTTACAGTTGATATGATTAGCCGAGGCAGTGTATAATGTAGTATGGACAACCTGGTGGACTTGAATGAGACGCGTACGATCCCAACTCAATATCTGGGCTGTGTGTCCGGGGAGGGTCTGTGGTCATATTGGCCAGGGGCACTGATATATACAATCGACGGGGTCGTGTGGGTGTAGGAATGGAGGGGTCAATTGGGCACAGGCACGTTCGTCCAACGACATCCCTCAGGCTCTGCAACGTGCTCTGCAACGTCCACATTCTCTCTACCACACGAACACCGCTATGGAAAGAACGCAGCGTGCCGCTCATTGTCATTCAACAAAATAAATATCATCATTGAGATTTGCCGAATAACGTCGGAACGAATATTGGGGCCACAACGTCATGACGAGTCGCTCTCTAGAACCAGTGGATAGATACTGTGTCTATAACCTGCTACTAAAAACGTGTCGTTTGCTATACCTTTCGGTCGTTCTCTAAGGTTTTGAAGTACCGGAATCCCTTTCGCCTCACTAGGGGATATATAATCGCTTTGTTAAGTACTGTAGAGTAGTCAGGACTCGATGGTTCATGTCAAGATTGGGCATATATCCGCAGCAAAGACAAGATACAAGACCACGCCATGGTACTCGTTCGCACATGGCCCATGATGCATGATGCATGAGACTGAATCGGAACTGCACGAGCTCCGCAGGCCCCGATGTGACTTTCTCGTCCGGACGTGTACCATGCCCAGGGAATGCAGGCGATGACGTCGTCGTCATAGTCATCATTCCAACCAGGGGAAGAATCGATCGAAGAAATTCAGTGTGCAACAGTAAGGACATACGAATGTGGCGACGTCCAACACCCAGCACGCTCAATAGCGGCCATCATTCCGCCGTATCGCTTCACCAGCCTCCAACTCCACCTCAACGACCAACACTTGTAGCCACGTGTATCGCCTGAATCGCGCCTTAGACTTGTACCGAGAATAGAAACGGAACTGGGGATGAAACCGAGGTAATGACAGCGATAAGGTTATTAAGCCAGAAAGATAAGATACAGTCGCGGGCGAAAAGACGGATTCGGAAGAGGAGAACTCAGTTCGGGACTGACATCATGAGGTGGCCATGCCTCAGATTAGACCCCAACAACGACTCTGATGATCCATCCATTGCGACAGACGATAGGGAGGTAGTGGGAAGTCGCGTGCAGTGGCTCAGCTCAGCTTTCACCCCTTCGCCCTTCAAAGCTTCAACGTTTCAACTTTCAACGCCGCTTCAAAGCTTCAACGTAGCTTCAAGCTCACATCCCCGAGGACAGCACTCCATGTGTCATGCAAAGTCGGTTAGCATGTCAGCCAGCAGCAGTCTTATGAGCTGATACCGTAGATAGTGATGCCAATTTTTGGCCTGGTGCCATCAAATGCTTGAAACCCACTCCCCGACCCTGGCTGTGATTCATCATCGAGGCACTGGCCCCTCCGAGTCTGATGGCCAAAAAATTGGTCCTTTTTGTTATGCAGGGAATAGCAACATACAACATGCCCTCCCGCAAGGACCACCGTGTGAAAACAGTATCACAATAGATCTTATAATTGGAAGCTGTGCTGTCTCTCACTGACGCTCAAAGTATATCGTCCCAACCACCTTCGGCTCGCGGACAGTGTTTGTCGGAGTTTCGCAGAGTTTCCGAGTCGATCGCGAGGGGATGGTTTGCCAACTCTTGATGGTACAACATACCCTCTCTAGCGTAGCAAAGCAGCTCAAACATCCGGGAACTGCCAACCCACCCAAAGTGCTGTGCAAGAGGGGGTATTAGGAATTCTGGTCTTGAGAGGCTGTGTTACCTTATTTATTGGCCTTCGCAGGTGCTGAGGTTGCCGATCAACTTGGCCCCCTCAATGGCCCACTATGACATCTTTCGGGACCAGCTCGCGATAAGGTATCCTGCGTACGGGCATGCTCTATGGGAGCCAAGCCCAGGAACACTTTATCCCGCCGTCGAGGTTGGCGACGTCGGTTTCATACGTGAAGGGAGATTCCACCGACTATTCAATGCTCTGCTTCCTGCAGACCATCCATCCCACGCCAACCTCGGTGTTCCAGAATCCTATCAACCCTTAACGACTCCCGGGGTTGTGGTACACACCGATAGTCTCCCGCTCGGTGCCCAGGATTTTTGCTCGAGGGGGGTCATTGCGGCAACTGAATTAGAAGTATTCGCCGCTGCGTAATTAAAGCCTATTATCAGCCTTCCCGTACCTGACAGTTTCTCAGGCCAGCAGAACCTGGGCAGATCTCGTTCTCGTGCACAAAAAAGCAGGGCGCCGTGCTATGCCTTCCCGTGCAAGCTCAACGAAATGATACACTTGTCAGGGGTGTTTTTCAAGACTATATCGTAAGAAATATCGACCGTTGGTTCGCTTTTTCTCGAACCCGTGGGCTGGGGGTCAACCATATGGAAGAGATCATTCTGGTTACTGGGCGTGATCGCACGCGGTCATGCACAAATATTGTGTTCTCAGATTCTGAGGGGCAGGCTGGCACGAGTGTCTCGTTCGGGGTTGAAGTGAGGGACCTCCAGGGCCACGTGGGTATCCAATGGAATTTTACCCACCAACATGCCTTTGGTGCGGTGATGAATCCTGGCCAGAGTGGGACGGTACGTCAGTGCAGAGTCCGCAATGGCCAGCAGATCTCATAATCTGTATAAATATGTGCTGGCTAGGATCTACCCGAGGACCAGTGTATCTTTATCCGAGGGTTGCGAGTTACTCGTACCTTGATGATATTGCGAAGGCTCCGAGGGGCAGCAGAGCCTTCAAATTTGGACGAGTATGATCCTGAACCGGAACCGCAAGCCATGTTTGTATCCCCAGTTCCCAAGGTAAGCTATTTGTTCTGGCATCCCTGAGGACCCTGATTATCATCTGACATTCCAAAGTACCGTGACCCTCTACAGGGTCTCTTAGAGTATCTTGCTGAAGTGAGCATTCAACCCACTTGCGGGTTTATTGTTAGTTTCCATACTTGGTTCTAATATGGATTGCGCAGCAAGCACCTGAGTGCGATATGGTTCTTGTTCACGATGACGACCTGGGATCCGTCAAGGGAACGATGGGGGATAGTACGGTGAGTTGATGTGTTTCTATATCATTCACACCTGAATTGTTCCCAAGTCACTGGAAACACTCCAGGCAGACGTAGTGAAGGGTCACCTCCAAAATTTAAAACCGGAGATAACACGGGTTTCGTATGGTGGGTGCCAGTGACTTCTAACGTCCCAGCTTCGCTAACTCTTATGGTCCGCACCTGCAAAACAAGATTGGTCATCCAGCAACGAAAGCAGTCCAAATACAAATACAGGAGCTCTTAGGGTGGCTATGTTATCAAGCGAGTCACCAGGGAGTGTTTCTGTTCCGTGTAACGCTAACGGTACGCCACTTGACCGTTACCCCGTGAACGACCCCAGCCCACCCGACCATAGCATTCGACACTCTGAATATCGATAACCCAACCAACCAAACAGCCACATCTCTGCAAACGTCGCCAGGGGGCCCAGGAATTGCGGTTCCGCCAGAACGTCGGGGCGAAAGCGACCTTTCCCTGTCCGATTCCACCCAATCCACTCAATTAGCGTACTCGTCACAGCCTCCAGCGCCCTATACATGTGAGTGCCGTTCTACCCATCGATGGGTATGATCACCAACGCCCCGTGTCAGTTCCATATGGGGACGATCTCGTTCAGCCCTTAGGGCGAGATCAACGGACAGACCAACAGGGCATTGTATCCCACTTGAACTTCCCATTACAGGCCGCGACACTTGAAGGTAAGTCTTGTCATCTTTCCCATTTCCCATGGGTCTCGGATTCCAATAACTGAATCTGTTTGGTGGGTCCCAAGGGCTCCTTTCCAGCAGACTAACTTCCCCCACGCCCCCCCGAGTACGATGGTTCACGGCCCAGTGCAGCTTGCCTGATTGCATGAACCCCGCTTTCTTTGATCAAACTGAACAAGAACAACGGGATTATTGCCTAGAACACATCAGGTGTGTGCTCATAATCGATTCGAAGCTTGTGACACCTGCTGAACATTTACTGTAGCTTTGCACTGTCATCTGGTTTCGCAGCCCCTTGTCAGCGGTGTGGCAGATTGCCCGCTCGCCTTGCTTCGAGTTTTTGTGGCAAGGGGTGCGATGGCGCGCAGCTGCTGCGACAAGTCCCTCACAGGCAGGCTGCTGCAAAGGATGTGCTGACCACCGGACGGCCGGACGTCTCCTCGGACGTCGGCACGTACTACGAAGGACTCTTTATTCACGATAGCTGGGGCTGAGGTTCTGCAGCGCCACTACATTAACTCAATACACTACTGTATCCATCGCCATGGTCACCCATGCGGTAATGAGGAATCCACTAAACAACCACCGTCGTGAAACGTGAGAATTTCGTCCAACTATGCTGCTCATAATAGCTACAACTACGTCACCTCGTTGGCTCGTGATAAGCTCAAACCGAAGAAGCCAAAAGAAAGATGCAGGGGCAACTAGATACAGGTGCATCTGTCAATGCTGTCGCCCGCCAGTGGCGGGTGTCGGGCGCCCTTTCCCTTTCTTCTGCCTGCCTTCAGATAGGTCGTTCCGGAAGCGGCAATTGAAGATAGATCGATCCGATGGCATCCTACTGTATACGCTGCGGAGCTTTTCCGGAGGGATGCCGACTAGGCCGACAAACTCGACCTCGCGCATTTAGACCTTCTCCAGTATCGGCGCGAGGGCACGACCATGATAACCGTGGTCTCTCGCGGAATAATATTGAAAGAGGTCCCCACCGTGACTAACACTGGGAACATCCCTTGACTCTCGGCCCTGGGGACGGACGCTCCTCGCACAACAGCTACTACGACGTGCATGACAAGGCGCGTGCATGCCCCGAGATTTTGGCCAAAAGCCCGAGCTGAGACGGCCGCGGAAGCAGGTGGGCACTCCGCGACAGAACTGACACGCTGCAGCCCTAGCACCGCGTCCGCAAATCAACGGTGTCAAGGCAGCACGTGAAATGTCAATAGGACAACTCCGATTGGCTACGGGTGAATCCGGGGACACCGGAGCTGTGCGCAACCCGCCGCGCTATTAAAAAGTCAATAGTGACGTTTTCCAACTTTTCACATCCACCCAAACACTGTTTTCTTCCGCCCAACTTTTCTTTCCCTTCTCGGTCTTCGCCTTTCAATAGCAATGCCTTACGCCGCAGGTAGGTAGCACGAGCACGAGCACTCCTAGAGAACTATTCTCATTCTCGGGCCAACTCAGGTGACGCTAAGAGTGGTGCCCAGCTGTTCAAGACGCGTTGTGCCCAATGCCATACAGTCGGTGCAGGTGAAGGCCACAAAGTCGGGCCTAACCTTCATGGGTATGCCGTCGTGATTCATCCTGTCCGTGCACGTTGATGTTCATCACGTGGCACAGCTTGTTCGGTCGGCAAACTGGTCAGGCATCAGGCTTCAAATACACCGAGGCGAACAAAAAGAAGGCCGTTGTCTGGGGTGAGGATACGCTTTTCGAGTACCTCATGAACCCTAAAAAGGTGTGTTGCCCATCAACAACCGTCGCGAATGCCGCTAATACACGCATGATGCTCAGTATATTCCGGGTACGACCATGGCCTTTGCTGGTTTCAAGAAGGAGAAGGATCGCAACGACGTTATTACCTATCTTAAGGATGCGGTCAGTTGTTTTCAGGCTCCACCCTCCCCATCGTCGATTGACATCACCGCACAGACCGCTTAGACCTGCCTTGGATGCGGGCGGTAAAAACAGCATAGCGCTGGCTTACATATGTTACACCGTCGGGATTTAGTACAGTACCAATAGATGCCTCAATACCGACAGACTATTTTGTCTAGTTACACCACGACCCCCACTCATTAATCTTTGCATAGAGTCTTGACGCGTTGAAGGCTACAATTAAGCCATCAGCTCACCAAAATTTCAATGGCGACCGTTTGTGTACATTGACTCACCTGTCGGAACGGAGTTCGGAGAGCGGATGCAGTTGAGAGGCGGGTCGATGACTAAGCTGCACCTTTGACACGCTCCCAACGTCATGGACGACATTACTGTCGTCGACGACGAGAAGAAACCTTTCGATGACCTTGGAGCCCAAAATGATGAAGACATACAACCAGACCCCGATGAACACATCATGCTCGAAGCCGGCCATGGCAGAGTCTGGCTTGTCAAGGTAATACCCACGGTCCCCACTTGTCACGCCTCTTTGTGCCCACAAATGCCGGTCTCACTCCTTCCACAGATCCCAAAATTTCTGATGGAGCGCTGGTCAAAGTTCGACGCCGAGGGCGTCCAGCTCGCCAAGATCCGCATCTACGACGTCCCGCCGGGCGCAGCACCGCGCATCGTCGTCGTAGTCCCATCAGAGGAGGACGGCGGGGGGGGCGACGACGTCTACGAGCTCGACATGGTCAACCAGGACGTGCACAACCAGGTCGTCGTCGCGGAGCGCGCCAAGGCGCCGACGGGCACCGGCCGCGCGCGCACGACGATCATGACGGGCAAGGTGAAGCACGAGTGCAACCTGCGCCCCCGCATGACCGGGCGCTACGAGCGCCGCCTCACGGAGCGCGGCGCCGCGGCCAACGAGCGGCAAGTGCGCGTCGGGCTCATGGACGGCGCCCGCGCGGGGCGCGGCGGCGGGAAGATGCTCAGCAGCGGCATCGTGTCTGCGCCCGGATTTGCGGACGTCACTGTGAGAACGACCGTTTTTTTTGTCCCGCATTTTTCACGACCTGATTTTGCATCCTCCTTCCACCCCTCCTTCCCTCCCTCCTTTACAGCGCCAGAAAGTCAAGCCACAAAAGGGCCAGTACGAGCGCATGGCGCGCATGCCCCGCAACCAGCTGCTCGATGCGCTCTTTGCGCTCTTCCGCGAGCGCGAGCAGTGGCCGATCAAGCTGTTGCGGGAGAAGACGCAGCAGCCGGAGGTGTATTTGAAGGAGGTGCTTTCCGAGATCGCGACTCTACATCGCAGCGGGGAGTTCAACGGCACCTGGGAACTTATGCCAAGCTTTAAGGGCGATGGGGTTCGTTTATTTGGTTGTCATCGTAATTGGCTTGTACGAATTGACCCCCCTTTTGCGCGCAGATCAAGGGGGAGGGCATGTCTCGGCTCTATGCGGCCCAACCGTCAAATGCGGATGTATCTATGGAGGACTATGATGAAGAGGACGACGACGACGAGGATGATATGGAGGAGGTCATGGAATAGGATGCGAGCGCCATCTCACACTCACACCCCCAACACATCATGCCAACCGATTTATTATATTGTACATTCGTAGTTTATTTCTGCTAGTCTCCGAAGGACTTACTCTCTGCACTGTATCAGACACCACGGCCCGAATACGCGAGGAAGATCAATATGAAATTTGGTGGATAAATCCATAAATGATGCCCATCATAAACCCAGCTGGTTAACATCGAATCAGACCGAGGCGTACAGATTTCAAAGGTAATGCCCACTTCGATTTAATGGCGATGAAGCCAGGAGAGGAATGATAAACGGGGTCCTGTGGGCACAGGGATGTTGGATGGCGTAGGCTGTCGGCGCAGGGACGGGCGGCACATCGACATATACGTCGCCGACGAAAACGAGTCACAACACTATCTTGGCATATTGGCGGGGCAGAAGTCTGAGTGTTGCTACGGAGCGAATCCTCACTCGAACGCAATGATACTGGCGCCACCACCGTAAAGGATCGTGTCGTTCCAAGAATCGATGTGCCACGCCAAGCCAGTAGTCGACACGCCGTCGACGTAGGCCTTGATGCGCAGATTGGCCTTGCGGTCAATGTCGATGTAATTCAACGCAACGAAGACCTTTGGGTTCTTCCGGAACTGGACGCCGTCGAACGTGATCGCCTTGCTCTGTCGGAGCTGCGGCTGGTTCCAGGGGCGAATGTCCGTCGTGTTGACGGACGTGCTAAAGATGCGCTTGCGATCGTGCGGATAGGCGATCCAGGACGCCTGCGCGGCGTAGAGGATCGTGGTCGACCACGTCTCGATGTTGAGCGTGAACCCGTGCGCGTCGATGTCGGTGGCGGAGGTCTTCAGGCGCCAGGCGCGCTCCTTGCCGAGGTCGATGTAGTTCAGGAAGACGACGACCTTGGGCGGGGCCGCGAACGGGCGGCCAAAGTCGACGCGCACGGCGGCGGGGGCGGCGGGGTCGACGACGAGGTTGCGCATGTGCGAGCCGACGTGGAAGTCCGCGTCCGCGTCCCCGGGGGCGAGGAAGAGTATGGCCTCGATGGCGCTGTGGAGGGTGGACTGGCCCCAGGTGCTGATGTGGCAGTCGGCCCAGAACCGGTTGAAGAACCAGATCGTCGACTTGGCGCGGATATCGGCGCTGTTGCTGATATCTAGTTCACGGAAGCCGTGGCAGAGACGAGGACGGGCGTCGAATGGACGGGGGAAGGTCAAGGTGTCCTGAGTATCTTGCTCCGGATTGGCTGGGGAGTGGACGCTCCGGGTGTCGAATTCGCACACGATCGGCATGACTGGTTGTGAAGAGTGGTTGAGAACGTTGAGGGTTAGTGACGCTAAGGCAAAAGAATCGGAGGGAGATGGCACTTTATCGTCGTCACTGGCATATGGTTCAACTAGAGAAAATCTGGTCAGCCACTGACGTACCTGTCGCCGCAACGGTCTGCCCATTCGAGCGCAACGGGGCCACATGGGCTCTCGAAGGAGGTCACGGCGGAAAAATCCGAATTATCAAGGGCGCAAGGCCTTGTTTGCATGTCTGAACCGAGACTGTGACGTATGGTGGCTGCCTAGACCATTGATCGTGAAATCCTCTTTGCAGGGTCCCTGTGCGTGGGGCGACATGCTCAGTCTATGATACTTGCGCGCCTAGGCTTTTCCAGAAAACAGCAACTTACCGCCTGGATGCATACGCCCCATTTCTGCGTCCCTTAGGGTGCCAGTACTACCGCAAGCTGTATTTATCCCGTCTTGCACTATCCCATTTTCTTGGCTTCTAAACCTCTTTCCAGTCGACGACATGTCCTTTCCGAAACTCGTTGCGCTGGACGCAGAGTCAGTCGATCAACCGATTTCTCACCCGCTTTGACATATACATATACATTATTAGCTGGACCATCTGGCACGGATTTCTTGATCATACAAAGTGGGGGAAGGGTCCGGGACGCGTTTCGCCAGTTGAAAACAACATCGAGCGTGTGGATCGGTGGTTGCTTCGGGATAAGACGTCAGTGCTCCAACCTTTGCCCTATTCCAACCACGCCACAAAGAAAATTACACGCTAACTGTCGTCTCCAGGAATCATAGCAATCAGATCCGTGTCTATAACGACGTCTCGAAAGTGGTCCATGACATTCTGAAGAACGGCGCACAGCTCGCGATTGTTTCGCGCAATGCCAGCAAGCCCATGTAAGCCTCGTTGGGGCCAACTGATTGATGGGCTTTCTGCTAGGGGCTCAAGTTGCTACAGGTGCGACAAGGCGTTGTATTATTTCAACACTACCAACCCGAGTAACGGGAGGGAGTGGTCGATCATTCACCTGGTTAAATACGACGAAGTTGTGAACGGTAAGCCTAGACGTCTTAGTCCACCTGCCATCCACCAAGCTGAGGATGTGTATCATGGCCAGAATCCAAGGTGAACCACTTCAGAAGGATTCAGGGATGGTCCGGGAGCGACTACTCGGATATGGTACATTCACTTATCTCGTGGTACGCTCATGAAATAACACCAATACCGGTAGCTCCTATATGACGACGAGGCATACAACAACATTGTCAAGGTAGAATTGGGTGCGTTAGCTCATATTCTTTTGTTTCGTGTTTGTATTCATACCTTGTGAGGTGTGACATTCCAATTCCTCCGCAATGGAGGGGGCCTGACATGGGGCGCCTATCAGCGAGGCAATGAGGCTTGGCGGAGCGCCAAGAATATCGGGATCCCCTCAAACCCACGCTCCCCGCTCAGACCTATGCGTGTCGGCTACAGCGGATTACCCACCTCCTGGATCGACCTCGTTCGGAAGGGGGAAGGCATTGTTGATATCGTAATTCCTTATCGTTGGGGCTATGCCCTGTACGTCGCGTCTTCAGTGGCAGAGTAAGTTACTGGGACTGTGCCAAAAGTTACACGCCTTTGACCCCCGTCGAAGAGCCAGGACTTTTCGGGATATACTCCGGGGCGATCATTATGAGGCATATGTCTGCGAGGTTTGGGTAAAGGATTGTGATGCATGGGCTCAAGTCAATAAGGTGCGCCTTCGCATGTCCGCGCAAGACCCGTCTCAGGTATGACGTTCGTTTAGATATGGGTCCCGGAGACAAGCCTGAGCACAGAACTCCCGCAAATGGACAACACGCACTGGACAGCGGAACATACGGCCCGGAACCAGGAAGACAGAGACCGGACGATCGCAGACCGCTGGGGCGTCCGTACACCTTACGTTCTCTTTTCCAGGCATCATTGGCTGCCAGGTTTACCGCAACCAAGGGGCAAGCGGTGGAGCGAGATGGTTGTGTACACGCAGATCTGCCGGGCCTTGTTCGAGCTGCGACAACTTCCGGATGCGACAGTGGATCAGATGCCCGCTTATAATCCTATCCCGTTTCATAGTCAGTTCAAGGCATGGTCAATCTATGCACCCGAAGAAACGAGGCAAGAATTCCAGAGCTATCAGGAGTACCCCCTCTTCAATTTGTCAGGGCCACGTTAGATTGTGGGTATGACCTGCATTTTGCTTGGGCAAGCTGTTCCGTTTTTGTGGCAATGTCAGTGTGGAAATACATGCAGCGTCACCGACGGTAGTCGCGAATCACGATTTACGTCCATCTAAAGTTTTGAGCATAATCTCCCCCACTTCGAAAGGGCGGCTCGTGTAAGAACATGAAGTAGGAAGGTATGGGTAGTGTTGGTGCCTCCCTTGCCGTTGAGTTCAATTGTAAACTTGCTGGATGGTCGACTGAATGTGCACCTTTGTATTTGAGTAGCGGTGACCCGTTAAGTTATTGCGTACGGGAAGTTCAAAGATGTGGGTTTACCTGTAAGTAAATACAAATAGGTATTAATACAACTTCTCGTTCAACTTGTGAGCGATTTTTGGTTGTTCTTTCGTTGACTTTGCATAGGTTCCGTATTCCACCGTGGTAAGTTTGGGAACGTGAAGATACGACAGGGGCTGACGTGGTTCCGAGGGCGCGTCTGGCGACGCAGTGACTCGGAGGTGATGGGGAATACTGTACAGTAGCATTAACCAACTTTCACTGGCTGGTACGAGCACTGGCAGTAGCCCGATCAAGCTGCTGACTCGGAGTACCCGAAAGCGTATATTTTGATGCTCTCTGAGATCGTGACTGCATCGCGGCGGCGAGTTCAATTGCACACAAGATTGCACATGGGACTTATGCCGAGCTTCAAGCTTCAAGCTGTTCTTGTTGATTGCCATCCGTCGCGATGATGGAGAGAAGGAGGAAGACGATAAAGACGATTTGGAGGTCATGGAATGCTAGGAGCCAGTCTTCACCTATCACTCACACAAGACACATCACACCACGCCGAATTCAGGAATTGTACATTTGTAGCTGAATCATCAGATACGAACGGGATCAAATATTACTTCCGGTGGATGATGCATAAACGACACCCGTCATGAAGCTCGCTGCTTACAGTAACATTGATTCGACCAAGGAGGTAGAATATTTTCCGATTTTAATTCACGGCCCGGAGAAGAAAGATTAACGATCCTCTGGCATAGGAATGTTGCGGTGCATGGACATACTTGACCAATGTAAAAGAGTGAGAATACCATATTGGCGGGGCAGAAGGCCAAGTGACTTACTGCCTAACGAGTCGGTCCTCACTCGAACGCAATGATGCTGGCGCCACCACCGTAAAGGACCGTGTCACCCCAAGAATCGATGTGCCACGTCAAGCCAGTCCTCGACACGCCGTCGACGTACGCGTTGATGCGGAGATCGGCCTTGCGGTCAATGTCGATGCAATTCAGCGCAACGAAGACCTTGGGAACGTCCCGGAACTGGACGTTGCCGAACGTGATCGCCCTGCTCTGTCGGAGCTGCGGCTTGTCCCAGGGCCGAATGTCCAGCGTGTTGACGGACGTGCTAAAGATGCGCTCGCGATCGTGCGGATAGGCGATCCAGGACGCCTGCGCGGCATTGAGGGTCGTGTTTGCCCAGCTCTCGATGGTGAGCGTGAACCCGTCCGCGTCGATTTCGGTGGCGGTGGTCCTCAAGCGCCAGGTTTTGTCCTTGTCGAGATCGATGTAGTTCAGGAAGACGACGACCTTGGGCGGGGCCTCGAACGGGGGGTCAAAGTCGACGCGCACGGAGGCGGGGTCGTCGGACTCGACCAGGAGGTTGCGCATGTGCGAGCCGATGCGAAAGTCGTCGTCCCCAGGGGGGATGGCGAATATATCATCGATGGCGCTGTGGAGGGTGGTGTCGTCCCAGGTCGTGATGTGGCAGTCGGCCCAGTTTCTGGTGAAATACTGGATCGTCGACTTGACGCAGATGTCGGCGCCTTTGGCGATGTCTAGCTCCCGGAAGCCATGCGCGATACGGGGACGGCGGTCGAATGGTTGAGGGAAGGTCCAGGTGTGCTGGGTATCGGGCTGGGGATCAGCTGGGGGATGAACGGTCTGGGTATCGAATTCGTGGAGCATCGGCATGGCTGGCTGTGAAGAGTGGTTGGGGGGCAAGCGGAAGTTGGGGGCTCAGGCTGAGGAGATGGCCGCATCTTCTTTGGGGCCTGGGATGTCGATGGCTCGCCACCATCTGGTCAGCTGGGTTATGTGATTCTAGTTCCTGGTCTACCAGACCATCGATTGTGATGTACTAGTAGGGCGTCCATCAAGTTGTGTCATCCCGCGAACTCTCTCGTATCATTCCACCTGGGCTGGCGCCTTTTGCTTGTTATCCTGTCCTCATCTATGGGAGAGAGAAAGGCACACACTGCGGTACCCGACTTGGGGAGAGATATCCAGATAATCCGCATTTGGATCTTGGGTTGCGGCTCTTCAAGCTCGTGCTGGTGATTGCAGAAGGTGGTGGCCCCCCATTTCGCGTATATTTGCCCCGATTCCTTCAGTTGCCGGCACCACCCGCAGGCTGCATTTATCCTCTGGGGGTATCGTCCCTTTCTCTTGACTCTTGGACGTCTTTTCCAGCTGTAACATGTCCTATCCGAGAATTGTTGCTTTAGACACAGAGTCAGTCG